>JAVLUX010000003.1:57848333-57888333 GCA_032164185.1 Moxostoma hubbsi
AGTGCTTTGTTATTATTATTATTATTATTATTTAGTTACATTTAATTACAGTAAACATTAGATTACTGTAGTTTGTTTGTTTTTTGCCATTTTACACGTATATTTAAAGTTTTTACTTTTTGCGATTCTGTTTTTTGACAGTAGTTTCTCACCTCCAGATAAGCAGTGCGCTACATGACCCAGTGTGATTATTAAACCCCAAAAACTTTGATTTAATTAAGTAAATATACAATATGAATGTGCTGTAGCTTCAGAGTTCTCTTCTCTCTGCCTTCTACCATACACACACACACACACACACACACACACACACACACGTGTCGTGATCACGATGAGGTGTTTTTTTAGTATATGAGCGGCTTCACACATTCATTTTGAAGCACGCAGCACATGCAGATTATATATTTATTCAATTATATCGCAGCATTTAGCAATTTTAATTCGATTAATTGTGCAATCAAATGTTAATTTTCATCTCAAATATGTAAAATTCCTTGACATTCCATGTTTTATAGCTAATTACATTTTTATGATTGTATTTAGAGATTGCGTCTGTGTTTTTCGAATCGCAGAAATTATAGGGCCCTACATGTGGTAACCGACATATAAATGGACTCCGATCATTGAATTTTTAAGCATTTATTCACATCCTGAGGTGTCCGCATCTCGCCATTGAATGTGTGTGAAAGGGCTTTGTTCATGACAATCAATTGTTGATGTTGTTTTACAACGCTCAGCCTCCGGCGGTGTCCAAATGATACAAATTAGTGTATTTCACACCTATCCCGAGTCCTGATCATTACCATGTTTTGGTACATGTAGCACAAACCTTGTTATGTAGTCAAACAGTTTCATTATACTAAAATATTTTCAAATATTGATTTTCCAGGACATTTATGTATTTTCCATAACCGGAAAATAGCATGTCACACAGCCTGTCCATTTTGACATCTGTCTAATTTGGCTAGATTCTACCATGTGACCGATGGTTTTGCAGCAAAATACCATAAAGTTTAATTGGACGTTGTTTTTATCTCAACAACAAATGATATGGGAAGTGTTTTTAATATTGCTTTCGATTTAACACATTAATTCAGTGCAATTAATTACATAAACAATGACGCGTTAAAACACTATATGCAATTAATCATGTCCCCAGACTGTAATATTCCTACCTGTTCTTGTTTTCAGCAGGGGGCAATAAGCGAAACTCTAGCTGTATAGGCAACGTGCAGTTGCACACTCAGGCTTGCTTGACACTTGCGACATTGTGCACAAACACAGCTGAATGGTGCACGATTTTGAATGCATGACGTCCCCCCCCCCCCCCCCCCCCCCCTATCTTTCCCTGGGGAGGGGCATGCCTTCTGCCCCGTATGCCGGTTGGTCATCCCTGCCTTCCTGAATCTGGGAGGGGACAGGGAAACAACAATAATTAAAAACCCAGGGGGTACTCCCTATAACAGTGCAATACCCCCTAAAAAACAAAGTAAAATTTAAAAGAGAGAAACAACAATAATTAAAAATACATTTACATTTACGCATTTGGCAGATGCTTTTATCCAAAGAGACTTACAGTGCACTTATTACAGGGACAATCCCCCCCCGGGATTTTTAATCGATTGACAGCCCTAGTTTTTTAAGCCTAGTTGTTTTGATTTCATAATTATGCAGGATTATATGGTTAGTTGTAATTATGAATTTTTTGCATTTTAATTTTCTTCTGCTCTCCGTCAACCATTTGGAACAGACCTGAGACCAAAAGATGAGAACCACTGTTGTAGAATACATCATTGTTTATACGTATCTGTGTTGCATTACATGTGTGGGTATGTAATCATTGCTTCCTGCTCAAGGGGAATTTCGGGTCCAGTCTTGCCCTTTGATGTGTTAAATGTATTTGCACAACAGAAAGCTGAATGTAATGTGTGTGTGTGTGTGTGTGTGTGTGTGTGTGTGTGTGTGTGTGTGTGTGTGTGTGTGTGTGTGTGTGTGTGTGCGCGCTGCAGCCCCATGTCTGGAGTACGGTGTGAAGTTCGAGACACACATTGTGGATAAGTTTGGTGTGTCCTTTGGCCGTGAGGGTGAGACATTGAGTTTGGGCTGTTCTGTCATCATCTACCCTTCATTGCAATACTTCCAACCTGAGATAGCGTGGTACAGAGATGGTAAGTTCTGCACCAAAACAAATGTTTTACATTTCTAAGACTTCACAGAGCATCTTGGGTATGCCTGACATCAACATTCAGCAGCACACTGACGTAGAAAGATCTATGAAGTCATGAAATCAGAGGGGCCCCCTGAGAATATCCATTTACAAGTGGTCACGGGACATTTGAGCATGGTAATACCAGATGCAAACGGTAATCTGTCTCCACTGGCCACTTGTGATTGGATCACTCAAGATGGATGTTTAATACCAGGTGTTAACAGGGACTGGGCTCCCTACAATCCATGTGTTCATGTCTAACAAATTGATCTCTATGATAAATAGATGCTGTAATTTGGGATAATTTTATGTTGATAATGTTGAAGTATAGCAGAATTGCAGAGTATTTTCCTATAGGGACCAGCTTTTGGTATATGAGTATATTCTATTTATATGCATTTTTACTATGAATGCAATGGTACAGAATGGCCCATATGTATCTGATAAATTGGCCAATAACCGATAATAAATACATACTCGAATCCATACCTGGTAAAAGCATACTTAGATTTAATTGGAAAATATAAAACCTGATCAACTTTACTTGCAATATCAGAGAAACAGTCGGTTTTGATAATCAGACGATGGCAATAATAATAAAAAAAATCTAATATTTGCCATTAAAAGATGTGTCATACATAGCTGGGTTTTTCATCCACGTTTGTTTTTGCAAATATTAACACACACACAAATGCCCTTAAATTGTGGTGAATTTTTGGGCGGCTGCCCACAATCAATGAATTTTTCACAATCAAATGTAAAAGCTCATCATTCACACATACTGTGGACCAACTACAAAGAATTTTTCAGAAAACCCCCCAAATAAAAAAAGGCTCCAATTATTCATAAATAATATTGTATGTGTTTAAAATCTTATGATAAACAGAAAGTTTAAAAAAAAATATATATATTCTTGTTGTTGTCCTAAATTCGTAAACATGTAATTCTGGTTTTGTTCACTCTACCTCACTTTGAAAAGATTAATTTTATTCCATTAGATGACAGCAAGAAAAATATTTTATTTTTCTCTATTGCATTCCATCACAATGTACAGATCTGAAATGTAGGTGGCGCACTAACGCATTTCAGCCCTCACAGAAGGGCTCGTCCATAGACATTCAGTCTAATTTTCAGTTCAAGCAGCACCCTCGTTGTTATATTGAATATCTCGGCATCTGAGTGGACTAGAATTTCAGTCTTAGTGTCATTAGAAGGCTGAGCTCCTGAGATGTTAGATGTGAATAAAATCTCAAAATATGCATTAAAAATATGTAGGTCCGCTTGAGGTGGATCCATTTTCTATTCAATAAGAAGGCATATGCATGAATTACAGTGGAAACACATTTAAACAAATACATTTCTATTGAATTTCTATTGTAATATATGCTTTTACATCAACTAAAGTTGGTGTACGGGTGTAACAGCGTTGAAGATGTGCTGTCCTAATTTCGAGGTGCTCTTCATCAACTATAAGTCTTTCTACTCGGCGCAGGAGTTTTCCTCCTTTATTGTGGTGAGTGTTTATATCCCACCACAAGCATGCGTGAACGCAGCATTGTAACAGCTGGCTTATCACATCACAGATACTGAGCAACAACACCCGGACTCTTATCATTATTCTGGGAGATTTTAATGAAGCCAACCTCACCCGTGAATTGGCAAAATACAAACAACACATCACATGCCCTACCAGAGACAGAAATATACTGGACCACTGCTACACCACTTTAAAGCATGAATATCGCTCTGTCCCACATGCAGCTTTAGGACTCTATGATCACTGTATGGTTCTCCCAACATACAAGCAGAAACTAAAATCAGCTATCCCTGTAGTAAGGACTGTAAAGAGTTTGACCTATGAAGCGGAGCTGGAACTACAAGCTTACTTTGACTGCACTAATTGGAGTGTTTTGGAGGCTACAGCCACAAACCTGGATGAGCTCACAGATACTGTGACATCATATATCAGTTTCTGTGAGGATATGTGCATCCCACCCAAGACATTCAATAATGATAAACCATGGTTTACAGGAAAACTCAGACAGCTTCATCATACCAAAAAGGATGCTTACAGAGGTGTGGATAAAACATTGTACAACCAGGCCAGGAACACACTTACTAAGGAAATCAGAGTGGCTAAAAGAAGCTACTCTGAAAAGCTGAAAAAACAGTTTTCAGCCAAAGATCCTGCATCTGTGTGGAAAGGCCTAAAAAGCATCACCAAATACATGACACCTCCCCCTCACTCTGTATAAAGTCAACTACTGGTTAATGAACTGAATGTGTTTTACTGCAGGTTTGAAAATCCCAGTCTCACACACCTCCCCTGCTCTGATCTTCACTTCACACACACACACACACACACACACACACACACACACACACACACACACCAACACCTCCTGGAACCTCCCTCCTACCCCTTCCTGCTACTCAATCTGCATTTATGATCTGTGAGGTGAATGTGTGCCGGGTCTTTCGGAAACAAAAGACTGGAAAGCTTCAGGCCCAGACAGTGTTTTACCTGCCTGTCTGAAAGTCTGAACTGACCAACTGGCCCCCATCTTCACACAGATCTTCAATAGATCACTGGAGCAGTTTGGAGCAGTTCCCTGCTGCATCAAACACTCCACCATCATTCCGGTCCCCCAACAAAACCCTAAGAAAACCCAAACAGGACTTAATGACTACAGACCTGTCACTGTCATGTCTGTGGTCACGTCGCTTTATCTGTGATGGTGACGAGTCTGCATACAGATGGGAGGTTGATCAGCTGGCTGTCTGCAGCTGAGATGATAGTGGACTTCAAGAGAAATCCACTCAACCCCCACCACCATCATGAACAGCAGTGGAGTCATTCAAGTTTCTGGGCTTTACGATATCTCAGGACCTGAAGTGGGAGACCCACATAGACTTCATTGTGAAAAAGGCTCAGCAGAGGTTGTACTACCTTCACCAGCTGAGGCAGTTCAACCTGCCACAGGAGCTGCTGACACAGTTATACTCAGCCATCATTGAGTCTGTCCTGTGTACATCTATAACTATCTGGTTTGGTTCAGCCACCAAATCAGAGAGAAGGAAACTACAACGGACAGTCAGCACTGCTAAGAGGATTATTGATGCCCCCCTGCCCACCCTCCAAGACCTGTATGTCTCCAGAGTGAGGAAACGTGCAGGTAGAATCACTCTGGTCCCCACACACCCTGTCCACTCCATCTTTGAACTGTTGCCCTCTGGCCGGCACAACAGAGCACTGAGCGCCAGGACATCCAGGCACAAGAACAGTTTTTACCCTCAGGCAATTTTCCTCATGAACAATTAAACTGCATCAGGACACCCCCATAGTGCAATAATGTAAAAGCATGTCTCATGTATATATATGTAAATTCACATACAGTATTTAATTCAATAACTACATACCCCTATCTTGCACATACATTACCACTTGCACATGTACATACACCATTCTATGTTATAAGCCGTATGATTTGTGTCCATTTATACACTTACCTTGTTTTATTTTCTGTCTCACTGTAATATTCTGTGTGCACTTTTTTCAACTATCACCAAAAAAATAAATAAATCCTTGTGTACGTGAGAACACTTGCAACAAAACTCATTCTGATTTTTATTCTGATTCTGGTATAGATATGCATCAAAAACGTAATGCGAGTTAACCACAACAAGTCATGTGAATATATTAATACTCACAGAGTATTGGTCTGGTTATTCATGAATGCTGGAGCCAAAGCCTGTCATCAAATACCTCCTAGCAGTGTCAGAAATGAACTTTTACATTTTGGCTTAATATTTGCCCCCTGGATTTAATTTTTATGGGCATTCTTTGCCCTTATCGGGTATATATTTTTTCTAACCATTTAAAACAAAATATATCTCATCTGTTTATTTCAAATACTTTATTAAGAATTTACTTAAGAATTTATTAGAACTTAATATAAGAATTGAATCAACATCAATTCATATTTTATGCCATAATAACTAGAACTATAATAGATTAAGAACTAAATCAGAAAACAGAAAAATGTATTTCACATTTCTTGAACTGTGTATTTCTACCCAACAATGTCTAGTATTTCTTCCTAGTTATGCATAATGGAAGTGTTTGTGTTTGTGCCAGATAAATTGTTGGTGCCTTCAAAATGGATTCAGACACACTGGAGCGGAGACAGAGCAACATTCACTCTCACACACCTTAACAAGGAGGACGAGGGGCTATATACACTCCGCGTCATCACCAAGTCTAGCTATGAGTCACACTCTGCTTATGTCTTTGTCAGAGGTAAGGACCAATTCAATCTTCATATGAACTGATGGTAATTCTGCAAAATTATCACAAGCCAACTCATTCATGCTGGCTGTTATGCAGTAACTATGCAATAGATGATGAGTGCTTAATGTAATATCCGTGCAACATGTCCATGCTGTGAATAATGTAACAAATTCAAAATGCTTTATCTTTCATTATTACAATATTTTACAATATTCATAAATATTGTTTTCTATATATTTTTGGCTTCAACATATGCAATGCATACTTTGATTTCATTTAAACTGACTGATCTCAGTTCAGAAAACTCTGGGCTCTGGGGTACGTTGCGGCGGCCTCCTCTTTGGCGCGGTTCAGAAGGTGGCGCCCTAGGCGACCACCAAGTTCGCCTATGCCTAGAAATGGCCAATTAACGTAGACCGCAAACTGTGTCAAGACCATGTAAATCAGATCTAAAATCACACTGTGTGCATTTTCATTCCTAAGCTATACACTTTAGTAGGCTACTAATATTGGCTTCACACTCATAATTTCTTAGTAATTGTTGATGTTTATTTAAAATGTTACTTTATCCTTGTGTTTCTTGGATAATGTCAAACAAATATAATCCGTTATTATTTTTGAAATGATTATTTGTGCCTTTCCGAATAAGGTATTTGGCTTTGGGCTCATTCCTAGTCTCTACTTTCATCCGATATGCTATTTTAAACATTTGAGCGATTTATTGCAAAACGGCACACTTCTTAACACAATGTACACTAAACTGTACAATAGCACAAGAATTTCATTAGGAATCCTATTTTTAATGTGCATTTTCACATTGAGATAAAAAAAGTGCTTTCAGAGGCTGTATATGGAGTTGGGAGGAAAATATGGTGCATTTTAAACTGTTCTAAACATGTGCAAGCAGCACACTGGAGGTTACGTCATTCACTAAATAGGGAGCAAGGGAGCATGCTATAGCAGTACTTAGATTCACAATTTATAATGTATAATATTATTTTATCATGGTTTTCAGTGCAAAGAGAGAACATTGAGATTTTGCTCCCAAAGTTGAAAAAAAAACATTGTAACTTAAGAGTCAAATCAAGTCAAACCATCTTTATTTGTATAGTTTTTTATTTGTGCTTTTCCCAATACACATTGTTCTAAAGCAGCTTTACAGAAAATCAGATTTGATGTCTGTAACGTCTCAAAAATGTGAATAACCAACACTCCTGGAAACAAACAATTTGCTTTTAAAAATCTGACTTTCTATAGCTTAGTATTATTAAAACATCTCCACTTAGTCCTGCTGTCCACAATAATTTTTATTATTATTATTATTTTGCATGTTTATTTGGTGCTACTAGTTACAAATCAAAAATGGAAATGGAAAATGCACACAGCAGTCATGCACGGATCTCAGAAGGATAAAGACTATAAATTACAACATACTGAATCAACTAATTTAAATGAATCGTATGAATTTGTTACTTTGAAGTGAACACGAAACAGTGTTTCAACCTATTTTACTTCCATAATGTGTAACATGTTTCCGAGTGAAACTGGATGATTAACGAGAAAAATACAGAGTGGGACTATATTTATGAATTGATAAAAATTTTATTTCATGCTGAATATTACAGGTGGTTGGAGGGGAGGGGTTGAAAATAAGAGGGCTTGGTGACATCAGCACAAAAGAAAGTCGTTTCAGAGGTGGTTATACATTTGATATGTTATACAAGTTATTGCATTTTGATAAAAGATTTTGCAAAGACAGTTTTCTTCACTTATAATCCACTTATTATCCAATGCACTTCCATTTTACATTTTTTAACTCTGAGATTATTACATTGTTTATTTGTTTCAATATTTCCCAAATCTTTAATTAGCTTTTTTGTTGTTCATGTGTTTCAAAATGTTCTAAATGGATTCAGATTATTATTACAGAAAAAGAGCAATGTACAAACTCCAAATGGACATCTTGTAGTTGTATGTAAGTTGTGTATGTCCTCATCCCAGCTCAAGTTCCAATCTATATTTATCCCGGTCACTCCTAACTTTATATGTGCTGACATTCAAGTCAAGTAGCTTTCAAATGTCTTTTAAAGCACTTTTAGTTCTGAATACATTACATTCTAACACAATATCTATCACCAAAGTTCGTGCTGTACATTATAATACACTTTTAAAACTTGAGTCTTTAATTGCTAAAGCATTTTACTATATTAGGGATATTATAGTTCTGCTTAGTTGGTTTTTATTTTGATACTTTTTTTTTTTAACAGTTTTTTTTTTCCTGAACAAAATAATAGTTTTTATTATTATTATTTTAGAAATTATAGTTCATGTGATGGACAGATGACTGACCATTTGTTGTTATTTTTCCAGTTCAACCATTGTTTTAACTTTTAGTTTGCATTTACTCTGCATTATTTTATTTATTTATTTTCAGTTTACGAAAATTTGTATTTGTAATCTTGGTTTGAGTTTTAGTACAAAATATAGCTGCTAGCAGCAAATAACAGGGTTACACACATGCGTAAAAATGTATTCGTTTTATTTAGCAAGCATGTAACCACCTAGATCATAGATGGAAAACACAATTAACAGCAAATACAAGTAATTTACTATGGAAATATGTTGTTTTTAAAGCTTTTTAACAGTTATAATGCCACCTATTGTCTAATCCCCATAAAAGTTTGTATTCTTCTTTAGAATTACATGTTGCATGTGCTCACATATTTTCGTGAAGTTTTGACTTTTAAGTATATTTTTCCATGCCCATTATATAAATTAACCTGTTATTGCTATCCAAAGGGTAAAGTTCCAATTTTTTTGATAACTATTGACATAGAGAGTCCAGAGAATTGTATTGCATTAGTTTCATTGTGTTTGAGCTAAAAACCTAGGACTAGTTCGCAAAAGTATGTTTTTTACATAATTGTGAATATTTAATGAACGATTTGATTGACAGCAGTGCTACTTGAGGCAAAGCTGTTCAGAATGAGGAGATCTAATTTTAATTTAATTTAATTGCCCAATTGTCACACATTATACATACATTTCTGCATATATACAGTGAAATTATTTATTTTTCACATATCCCAGCTATGCTGGGGTCAGAGTGCAGGGTCAGCCATGATTCGGCGCCCCTGGAGCAGATAGGATCAAGGGCCTTGCTCAAGGGCCACACAGTGGTGTCTTGGCGGTGCTGGGGCTTGAACCCCCAACCTTCTGGTCAGTAAACCAGAGCCTTAACCGCTGAGCCACCACTGCCCTAAGATATGATATGCATATTGTGTCTATGTGTGAAAGGCAGCGTGATAATTGAGGCGTAAATCTCGTTAGCACCACTCGGTGTACGATTTCTTTAAAATTTCTCACAGATGTCTAAGACCAGGAGTCACACAAGCCCACCAAGTTTTGTGCCGATCGGCCTTCGTTAGCCTTGTCTAATAGGTGCTCAAACTTCATTGGCCAATGGTGGCCATGTTTTTGTAGATACGCCAATGTCCTCATAGACAGTCATGGCTCCTTGTACAAAGACACTGCATGGCGATTTTCAACTCAATCAGACTAACGGTTGAGTAGTTATAGCGCCACCGTGTGGTAAAACTGCACCGACTTTTCTGGGCAACCAAAGATTGACCTTTTACATAAGCATGCCAAGGATATCTAATTTCCTTTAAGAGTTTATGTAAAATTGGCCACTCCTACTTCTGATGTTTTCACATATCCATAGCCATCTCGAGTCAAAAGTTCAAACTTTTTTTGATAACTTTTGATAATGAGACTCTATAGAATAATTTGGCACTGGTTTGAAAAACCTAGGACTAGTTCGCAAAAGTAGGTTTTATGAAAAATCCAAGATGGTGGAAAATTTCTTAAATCTGAGATATACGAATTGTCCGTGTTTCTGAGTAGCGAGAAATACTGCTACCATTTGGCCAAGTTTGAAGTCTCTAGGCCTTACGGTTTACTCTGCCGATCAGATTTATGGCGTAATAGTATTAATAATAATACAAATCTTAGCAAAAACAATAGGTTTCTAGCACTTCGTGCTTGAACCCCTAAAAATTTAGAACATTTCGAACATTTCAAACTTAAAAAAATGTAAACTAATAGTAAACTCTGAAACATTTACACTGTGTTTTGTTTGTGTTTGTACCAGATGCTGATGCTGATGTTGCCGGTGCCCCAGGTGCTCCGTTAGATGTGTATTTTCAGGAGGCCAATAAAGATTATGTCATCGTTACCTGGAAACAGCCGGCTGTGGATGGCGGAAGTGCCATCTTGGGCTACTTTGTTGACAGGTCACTACATCCTTTTTCAATCATCGTAGAAAAACCTCTACACTATATACATTTAGGAAAAACTCACCTATAGTCAAAACACCTATAGAATAAATAAACCTTAAGCAGACTCTGATGTTTTGTAAAGGAATGCATTTCACCGTTCATTAACTTTCCTTCGCTCTCTTTTTGTCTGCAGGTGTGAAGTTGGCACTACCCACTGGGCACAATGTAATGACACTCCGGTGAAGTTTGCACGTTTCCCTGTGACCGGTCTTGTGGAAGGACGCAGCTATGTGTTCCGTGTGCGTGCTGTGAATAAGGCCGGCATGAGCCGCCCGTCACGTGTATCTGAACCAGTAGCAGCGATGGACCCTGCAGACCTTGCGAGAAAAGGTAACCACAAGCAAATGACAAAACAAAACAAAACAAATCAAAACAGACAATCATGCAGTTTCTTTCTTTCTTTCTTTCTTTAGGCACATCTGCTCCATGGACTGGACAGATAATAGTAACCGAGGAGGAGCCAGTGGGTGAGAAATTTCAGATTAAATATATCCCCATTATTTTCAAGGTTCCCACAGTCCTGAAAAACCTGAAAAAGTACTTAAAAGTGGTCATTTCGAGCCCATGGAAATTGTCATTAATAAACTCTTATACCACAACACTGTTAAATACTTGATTCCCCTTTTCTCCCCAATTTGGCATGCCCAATTCCCAGTGCGCTCTAAGTCCTCGTGGTGACGTAGTGACTCCCCTCAATCTGGGTGGTGGGGGACGAACCTCAGTTGCCTTAATCACGTTAAATCAAGCTTGAAGTACCGCCTGTTTTCTCCAGGGGGCAGTAATCGAAACTCCAGCTGTATAGGCAGCGTGCAGCTGTACAGAGAACAAACCACACTCACCGACAGCAGACAGCACAACATATGGACAGGTGCATTCTTGCGTTTTAACAGCTTGACAGAGGGCAATTCTGAAAGCAGGGATCTCAAGAAGTGTTTTTCTAAGTTTCAAACTACGTTTAAATTGACACAGTGACCTAAAAACGTTATGTTTATGACGCAATGCTCCAAAAGCACGTATCTGTCTTGCATGTACATGTCTCCAGTCTGCCTCGAGACAGATAACGTGGGCTCCGCTGTCTTCAATCTCATTGGTAGTCGCTCACGATTGTCACTCCTCATTTGCATAAAGTTTACATTTTCTCAACTTGTCTTATCACGCTCAACGGCGATCTCTGTCGCCAACGGCCATGACAGCTCGTGTCACCGGAAGTCACTGTGCTCTCATTGAAAATGAGATCGCTGTCTCTCGCAATGTCGCTGGCGGTGTGAACGGGGCTTTAGACAGGGCTTTAAATTAATCTATTTCGGACAGATTGACGAATTCAATTGCAAAGTGGATTGCTGTGAACTCTAGGCCAGAATAAACAATGAACAATATATTTAGGGGGCCATTAGGATTTTCTTCTCATTGTTTAAAAAAAAAAATAATGCCCTAAAAGCGAATGGGCTGTAAAGACCTTAAGTCTTAGAGACACCAAACTTGGCAAGATGGTCCCAAATCCCGACCACTACTCAGGCGAACACACGCACACCAATTCGACTCTAGGTGGCGCTATAATAAGCACTTTTATGTTTTGGCACAACAGCGCCACTATAACACAGGCCGCCATTTTGATTGTTTTGGTTGGATAGATCACGATCATGCCATCATTTTCCAAAGCATCTGTTTTCACAGTCCACACTACAATGCGAAACCGCCGTTTTCAAACGTATCCACTTTGGAGTGCGTTTTCAAAAAGCTCAGTTTTCGTGGACAAAAGCTGCGTTTTCATATGAAAATGTATTAGTGTGGACTAGGCCTTAGTCATGTGATCTATCCAACCAAAACAATCAAGATGGCGGCCTGTGTCACAGGCATCTCAGTATAATACATTATAGGCTTACTGTCTCTTCAACTGCATGTGCTGAATGAAGCCATATAAAGGCCTTAGATCACGTCTAATATTCACAGCTTGTGCTTTGAGGAGTTTGTTGTCTACTTATTTATGAAAGAGGCTTTCTTCAATGTTTTGTTTGCATTTAGTGATTTGTGTTACAGCAAAACACCAAAGACAGTAAATCAAATCATAGTTATTAATGATTTGTCACATATTTCTTATTTTTGAACGTATCTCTGCTGTGTGTGATGCTCTCATGGTTTTTACTGCTTGCCAGTATGTCACAATGACCCTGATATTGACAACAGAACTATTCATAACTGTTTCAATACAAATAAATGTAGCGATTCACAATTACTGTAATTTTAATGTAATTTTGGTAACTTTATTCAAATGTTCCATTCGTTAACATTAGTTAATGCTTCAGAGCCTTTATTAATTGTTATGTTAGTTAATAAAAATACAATTGTTCATTGTTAGTTCATGTTAGATCATAATGCATTAACTAATGTTAACTAATACTGTATGTTGTCACTAACAGTAAGTTCATTAGTTCATGTTTACTACATTAATGTTGTTAAATAGTGTTAACTAATGGAACCTTTTGTGTAAAGTGTTAACATAATTTTACCGTGTAGGACATAAACATTTACTGTAACTGCACAATATAACTTGAAAAAGTGTGGTAAAGAGCATGTTAAAAACAAATCGGTATCGACCAATCTTAGTGCTAAAAAATCAGAGATCCGTATCTGCCTGAAATGTCCCGATCAAGGCACCACTACCTAAGTTAAAACATCAGTTTTATGTTGTTTAAAAGCAAATATGATCTTGTTTATTATTCGAGGTCTGAAAACACGGCATCTTTTTTGTTATTTTGACCAGTTGTCTTTTTCTGCAAATAAATGCTCTAAATGACAATATTTTTATTTGGCATTTGGGAGAAATGTTGCCAGAACTTTATAGAATAAAACAACAATGTTCATTTTACTCAAACACACACCTGTAAATAGTAAATCCGGAGAAACTGAGAATTTGGAGCGGTCTCTACATTTTTTTCTAGAGCTGTAAATACAGTTTTTAGACATGATTGAAGACACCCCCTGCCCCACACACGGCTATATTTATTATTATTAGTAGTAGTATTTTTCTACCCTAAAACTGGACATACAGATCAAACCGTAAGGCTTAGACACTTGAAACTCTCAGGGGTGGTAGTACTCCGGCTGGCTAGCCATACACATGTAACCAGCCCAATCGCTCAATAGGTGGCGCTATAGTGAACAAAAATAATTATTTGCCTAATATTATTATTTTGGGCCATAACTCCCAAACCGTAATCCTTGACTCATGGGTCAGGACAAAGAGCTATCAATTTACAATTTTTGCAATTTGCAATTTTTTGTTGTTGTTGTTGTAAAATGTTCTTATTCATCCGTATGTCCGATTTGCACAAAATTTGTCATGTATTATTATCTAGGGATACTGATGACAAAAACATTTTCCAAAGCTTTTTGATAAATCATACCGTTTTTGAATAACGCTTCCATGAACTAATGTAACAAACACAACTTTTGATTTTTAAAATGTATTAGTATATGCTTAAATTAACATTAAAATTAATAAATGCTGTAAACGTGTTGTTCATTGTTAGTTCATGTTAAATAATGTTGTTAAATAATGTTAACAAATGAAATGTTACTGTAAGTGTTACCATCCTTTTAAATGCTTTACTTGTGAGCCACAATAATGTTATGCATTTTAATTATCTGTATTATTATTTTTATAATATATACAGTCATGTGAAAAAGTATTTGCCCCTTCCTGATTTCTTCTATTTTTCATACTAAATTGTTTGAGATCTTCAAGATGTAACATAAAGGAAACTCGAGTAAACACAAAATACAGTTTTCAAATATATATGTTTTTTATTGAAGCAAAAAAGTTATCCAACACCTATATCACCCATGTGAAAAACTAACTGCCCCCTTAAACTTAGCAGCAACAACTGCAACCAAACGCTCCCGATAACTGGAGATCAATCTTTCACAACGCTGTGGGGGAAATTCATTCCTCTCTTCTTTGCAGAACTGATTTAGTTCAGCCATATTTAAGGGTTTTTGAGCATGAACTGCCCGTTTAGGTCCTGCCACAGCATCTCAATCGGGTACAAGCCAGGACTTTGACTACGCCACTCAAAACTTTATTTCCTGGATGGCATTTTCGGCCAGTGTCTTTCTGATAGTGGAGTCATGATCCGTGACCTTTATTGATGCGAGAGAGACCTCCAGTTCCTTGGATGTTGTCCTTGACTTTTTTGTGACTTTTAGATTTGTATAATTACTTAAAGTGGGTTCAAATGTTTGGAATTGCGCGAATGGGTGAACCTGCAACATTTTGCCTTAACAATGCATGTAAACCGCTCCGAGACGAGTGTAAACAGCATCACCGCACGTGAACACAAAACAACGCGTCACTGTCAGCCCTCCAGGGCCCCACACAATTGTAAGGTTTACACCACTACGGTGTGGAAAGCACTCTCGCACTCTCTCTCTCACGCGCTGTCACCCACATACATTCACACACACATAGAAAATCACAAGCAAGATGCCACAGAACCAAACTGTCAATGCAACAGTTTTGCAGATGAAAAGATTAGTACGAGAATAGCGATGCTACTGAGAAGTGTAGTCAAACAAACAGCTTGGCGAATCTGATCTGGAGCTTGTCATTTTCACAACTACTTACTGTGAGTGGACAATTCAATTGGTCAAACGGTGTGGGAACCCTGTGTGCTTGGCATGCCCTTTCTTTATCATCATTATATTCCCATTGAACATGCCTCCCACAGTTTATTACCCAAACAGATCAATAAATCTACCAATATCATGTGCTGTATTTTGTTTGGCTACAGAAGGCACAATTCCAGGCAGACCTTGCGAGCTCAAGGTCACTGAGGCCACTAGAAACTATGTGGTGTTAAGCTGGAAGCCCCCTGGTGAGAAAGGTCATGAAGGGGTCATGTATTACGTGGAAAAGGTCAGAACTGATTTCACACTTTTTACTGATTCAAAAGTCTGTGATCAGTAGTGAAAATACTTATATTTTACTTTTTTTTTAATAGACTTGTTAAGTGGCAGTATTTATATATTTCTTATTCATTTTATGTCATAATGTTTATTTGTTTTTAATTTTTACAAATTTTAAATCTTTCTTGTTATTTCCAACTTAAAATAAAATATGGAAAATACGGTAATAGGCTTGTTTATTTATTGTGTGTGTGTGTGTGTGTGTGTGTGTGTGTGTGTGTGTGTGTGTGTGTGTGTGCGTAGTGTGTGTCAGGCACGGACAGCTGGCAGCGGGTGAATACTGATATCCCAGTGAAATCACCGCGGTATGCTCTCTTTGATCTGGCGGAGGGAAAGTCGTACCGGTTCCGTGTTCGCTGCTGCAACTCGGCTGGTGTCGGAGAACCATCAGAACCGACCGAAGCCACCACAGTCGGAGACAAACTAGGTATGATGTCCACTTATAAATGTATACCTTTTTTTCTTAATTTTGACCAGTATATTTTTTACATTATAATTTGAACAACTTAACACTAAAATGTGTGTTTGTTCTGTCTTTAGTTGAAATAAAACGTCACTTGCTGTGATTTTGTTGATCTTACCCTTTATTTTATATACAGTAGCACATTTAAAGATCTTCTCAATGTGCTTTAGGTGGAATGTTTAAATAAACGGTTCGCTTCGTGAACATTAGCAAATGCATTAAAGGTGCTGTAAGTGATTTTTACGAGATTTACTCCCTGAAAGATATTAATGAAATAAGTGTTGTGAGATATCTCACTAGTCTCTGTGACTGCTCTAGACTCAGCAAATAAAAATAAGTATGTGGGCCACGGTCTCTGACGCTTTCAACCTGTCAATCATTTTGCACGTTCTCATAGTATTGCAGCTGCAGGGAATTATTGAGGCTTAATGCCATTTTTATGCCATGTTGTTCATAACAATTGTCAGTTGAGGGCGCTGTTGTGCTGCTGTTGTTTTTCAGAACCGTTTCTGCTCGTGTCGGTCTCAATAAAGCTCATTTGGTATCTTTCGAGTGCAGGGTTTTGGGGTAAAAGGGGGCGTGGCTAATCTAATGGCTCAGTTTGACATCTTGTAGAAATTCTAGAAAGGATAAAATCACTCACAGCACCTTTAAGTAAAATAAACTAGCAATGAACAATATAAGTTTACAGCATTTATTAAACTTGGTTAATGCTAATTTATTAAAGTACAATTATTCATGGTTAGTTCATTGTACATTAACTAATGTAATCATGTACAACTTTGCACAAATTTTAAAAATGTATTATTTTATGTTGAAATGAACATAACAAAGTTGGTAAGTGCTGCAAAATGATTGTTGTTAATTCATGTTAGCTAATAATGTCAGTGAATGCAACATTATTGTGGCCATATCTGTAACCAAATGAAGGTTATTATTAGTATTTTTATTACAGTGCATTTAAGCGATATATATTTGTTTGTATTATACTCTCTCCTAATTTATCATGCATTTTGTGAATATTAGATTTAATTTTACATTTATTTTTATTAAATATTATTATTATAAATATTAAATGTTGCAACCCAAGTGATAACAGCATGCCTAGAAATGTGTAATTTATAGAAGTTAACCCTTTAAGCTCTGAATGTGTTTTTTTAAGATTTCAAATTTCAGTGACATAACCAAAATTAAAGGCTTATCACATGACAAAAAAATAAATAAATTAATTAATTAATTAAAAACAAGGAAGATCAAGTGTTTGGTATCATTGTAAAGAAATCTTTTCAAAGGTTTTAATTATATAAATTATGATTCATTCTGAGACTTTCAGTCTAAGAAACTGCTGAAAAATCACACAAATACTTGAGACAAAAATTTGCTTTTTTTCTTATTTTTCTTATATTATATAAAGGATCTCTGGGTGTAAATAAGGTGGCTCCGAAAATTAGTTTTGTTTTGTTCTCAATCATGTCAACTGAGAAAAAAATTTGTGTTGATACGACAAAGCAATCAAAAGTTATAACATTACAAAAATAATTTATCATAGTGCCCCAGAATGTCTCCATGTTTACAAATAAAACATAATAATTTTACATAAGAACTAATTACACATGCAAACACAACAATGACTAAAGGTTTGTATGGCATGGAGACATGATTTTAGCAGAATGAGCGCCTTTTGACTGCTTCATTGAGTCTGTCATGTATTTGGCGCCATCTCCTGGAGGCCGTATGTAACATTGTGCTTCGTGTAGATTATCTAATGATCTTTGCATCTGATTACCTTCTGTGTGGACTCGTTTGAAAGATACGTTTGTTTGTGTCCCACCACCAGATATACCATCTGCTCCTGGCCGTGTGGTGCCAACCCGCAATACAGACACATCTGTGGTGGTTTCATGGGAGGCGTCCCGTGATGCTAAAGAGCTAGTGGGCTATTACATCGAGAGCAGCATTGCAGGGAGCAACACTTGGGAACCATGCAACAATAAGCCTGTTAAAGGCACTAGGTATCATAAAAAAGTTTAAAATCATCAACAACAAAATACACATTACAAAATAGTAGTCAGCAGTCTTAGTCACTAATATAACATCACTAATAAATGGCAAAATTAGCTGTGTTAGTTGTCAATTTGAGGTCATAATGAACCAATATCTCTCCATATGTGTTCATACAGGTTTATCTGTCATGGCTTGACCACCGGAGAGAGTTACGTTTTCCGCGTAAGAGCCGTCAATGCTGCGGGAATCAGTGAATTCTCACAGGAGTCTGAGGCTATTGTAGTTAAAGCTGCTATTGGTGAGTCATCTATGAACGGGTATTTTAACTTCTAATTTTAGCCAACGTTCACTTTTCAATTCTACCCACCATACTTAGCCACCCAGTTCCGTATGACTTACACATTTCCACATGCCCTCTATGGCACTGTAGTGTCAAGGCCACACCCATAAACTCTGAAGCTCCGCCCCTGCATTCTCCCAGGAGGCGGGGTCAGGACTTGTAGCCCTCCTCTAGTTTGGGTCATGACTGATCCAACGTAGCGGTGACTACAAACCAGCTCACCCGTTGTGCCATGTACCCCCTGCCAACCCCTCAATGTTTTTTAAACCAGTCCTCTCTGCATGTCCTCATCTCTTGCTTTACTCATAATGCCTTTCTGTCATGTCCCTTAACAACCATGACACTTTGTGCTGAGCAGCATGCTCACTTATCCTTTATGAAACACATTTGTCAAGCAGAACCATTGATTCAATTCCAATTGCATTTTATTAGTTATTTAATTTATAAATTTGTCCAAAGACACATTTTTCCATTTATCTTCTCACGCAACCTGTGAAGAAAAGTTCTAGGTCCTATTGAACTCCAAAATCAAAAGAAACAAATAAGAAATTATATTTTTTGTAAATTAGAATATGAAGCCTATTTTCAGAGCCATTCATCTTTTTTACATTATGACATCATTGTAATAACAGTTACAATAGTTACAACAGTCTATTAACAGTTATTAGAAGACGCTCAACTTTTTGAGACCCTGCGTCCTCATACGTGGACATTACGTTTTGGCTTTGCTCTAGGCTATGCACAATTTAATTTCATTTAAACCAACTGATCTCAGTTCAGGAGACTCTAAGCTGTCAGTAAAGGGTTAAACTTTTGATGCAGTCATGTGACAAAACAACATGGTGCTGATCACAGCGGAGTTTGTCTTTGTGAGAAAGGGAAACAAAACTATATCCGGTAAAAACCATAATTAAGTTTTTACCCTCGACCAATCAACTTTCAGAAGCTATTAGACACGGTTCACAAAGGCCAAACGGAGCAGTCCGCGCTACGCATATTTGTCTCTTGGCCCAAGAGGTCTGTGCAAAATAAAATAAATATAAATAAAGGCAACTGGGAGGCGCTGTCATGTTTTACATGCGTGTTAATGGTTGTATATTCTGCTGTGTTTCACACAGACACACGTTATTCACATCAAATGACAGATCTTCTCATTCTTAACTTCTTTGCCTCAAGAAACATAGGTGTCAGTCAAATTGTTAAATATTTGAGATTATTGCAAAAACGTACTTTTGCGAACTATTCCGTAGTTTTTTTTTAACCCAACCTCAACGTCAACACTGAAGTGCAATTCTTTGGACTCCCTTGATCAATAATTATCCAAAGAAATGTTGAACTTTTATTTGGCATGGCTATAACAGGGCCATTTACAAATTTGGGCGTGGCCACGTTTACCCAAAAGCCTATAGCTTCGAATCGAAACCTCCAACTTCATCAAATTTTGTTGGCATATGTTAAATATGATTCTGAAAAAGCATGCAAAATTTGGTGGAGATCGGACAATTGTTGGCGCTTTAACAGTCAAGTATGTGAAAATGATGGTGCTTTATCTTAATTTTTGTGTAATCGGGCTATCTAAATTATTCTTAAGATCTTTTACAAGATGCACTTAAAGGCCTTATTCCATGTATTGGCAAATAGGTTTCTTTTTAAAGCAAGTTAAGGCTTAACACAAGTCAAGTGTTTGCCAGTGGGGTAAGAAAAACAAACTTAATTCAAGATATACTGTCTGAAAACAAGTCTTAACATCAGCATTGTGCTTCTCAAGTACATTTATGCTGTTTTAAGGATGTTTGAATATTTTACCAGAAAATGATGTTTTCAGTGTGCTAACTGTAGTGTTCTGCTATCCCAGCATCCCCTGCTCCGCCCTATGGCATCACAGTGTTGGAGAGTGTGCGCGACTCGATGGTGCTAGCCTGGAAACAGCCCACTTTCATCGGTGGCGCTGACATCACCGGTTACTTTGTTGATTACCGTGAGGTCATCGGTGGAGTGCCGGGAAAATGGCACGAGGCGAATATCAAGTCTGTCACCGAGAGAGCGTACAGAGTGAGTGTGGCACTGTGGAATAGGACGTTTCTTCAACTACTGACACTTTTATGTGTATCTTTATTAAAACTAAAAGTTGAACGTTTTTCTTTTGTTACAGAACGTTTTTTTAACGCTTCCTCAATCCCTTATTATATACAGTGTTTTCAAATGCCTTTGATGTATAAATGTAATTGTTTTACCCTTGTACCAGACCCAGACTTTCAATCTTAAACTATGGAAATCCATCATAAAATAATCATTATTACATTTAAATTAAAAGTGTGATAATGTAAACAAAAAGTGAACCAAACATCAACCATTTCAATATTTACGTTTTGTGTGAAAACGGTTTATACCATAGTTTTCTGAAAGCTCACAGGGCCAAAGGTGCCCATATTTGAAGAAACACCCAATAAGTAGACCTTAATTACATTGCCGTGAAAAAGTATTGGCCCCCATCATGATTTCTTCTGTTTTTGTGTATAACTCACACTAAATTGTTTCAAAAATCCAAACAAAATGTAACATACGTCAAAGACAATCTGAGTAAACACAAAATACAGTTTTTAAATGATAATGTTATTGTAGCAAAAAAGTTATCCAATACCAACTGGGATCCCCAAATCTATGAAACTGCGTTGATAATGGGGTTCAGCTGGACTAAACACACCTAGATCTGATTACTGCCAGTCCTGTTCAATCACATCAACACCTAAATATAACTTTTTCAGCAGTATGAATTTGGCTAAAAGGTCTCATCCAGTAGCACACTATGCCACGGTCGAAAGAAGTTCCTGAAATAATGAGGAAAAAGGGGATTGAAATACATCAGTCTGGGGAGGGTTACAAAGTTATTTCAAAGACTCTGGGACTCCAGAGAACCACAGTGAGAGACATTATATCCATATGGGGAAAACTTGGCACAGTAGTGAACCTTACCAGAAGTGGCTGACCTTCCAAAATTCCTCCACGACTTATACAGGAAGTCACAAAAAAGCCAAGGCCAACATCTAAGGAACTGCAGGTCTCTCTCGCCTTAATAAAGGTCAATGATCATGACTCCGCTATCAGAAAGACACCAAAATGCCAACCATGGAAGAGTGGTGAAGCGAAAACCACAACTAACCCAGAAGAACATTGAGGCTCCTCTGAATTTCACCAAAATACTCCTTTATGATCCTCAAACCTTTCGGGAGAATGTTCTGTGGACTGATGAGTCGAAAGTGGAAATGTTTGGAAGACAGGGGTCCCGTTACATCTGGCGTAAATCAACACAGAATGAACATAATACCTATGGTCAAGCATGGTGGTGGTCGTTTGATGGTTTGGGGATACTTTGCTGCTTCAGGACGACTTGCAATAATTGAGGGAAACATGAATTCTGCTCTCTACCAGAAAATCCTAAAGGGGAACGTCCCGTCATCAGTCCGTGAGTTGAAGCTCAAGCTCAACTGGATTATGCAGCAAGACAATGATCCAAAGTATAAGAGTAAGTCCACCTCTGAATGACTCAATAGAAGCAAAATTAAAGTTTTGGAGTGGCGTAGTCAAAGTCCTGACTTGAACCCGATTGAGATGCTGTGGCAGGACCTTAAACGGGCAGTTCATGCTCGAAAACCCTTAAATATGGCTGAACTAAATCAGTTCTGCAAAGAATAGAGGGATGAATTTCCCCCACAGCGTTGTGAAAGTTTGATCTCCAGTTATCGGGAGTGTTTGGTTGCAGTTGTTGCACAACCAGCTATTAAGTTTAAGGGGGCAGTTAGTTTTTCACATGGGTGATATAGGTGTTTGATAACTTTTTGCTTCAATAAAAAACATATATATTTGAAAACTGTATTTTGTATTTACTCCGGTTGCCTTTATGTTACATCTTGAAGATCTAAATCAATTTATTATGACTAATGCACAAAATTAAGAAATCAGGAAGGGGCAAATACTTTTCCAACTCCGTATGCTTAAGCTGGCCAGTTGGAGACCTCCACCCCTTCTCTTTTACTTTATTTGTCTCTCTAGGTTTCAGAGCTGAAGGAGAGCATGCTGTACCAGTTCCAGATACGAGCTGCCAATATGGCTGGCGTGGGCATCCCGTCTCGGCCCAGTGAGGTATTCAAGTGTGAAGAGTGGACTATTGCTGTACCAGGTAGGAACAATAAACAATAAAGGGAACACCCCTAGATTTGACTGAGAAACAGATCTGCAATCCACAGTCAAAAAAGTATTTTATAGCATTGTTATTACACGAAACACAATGTGCACACAGGACTTAATATGCTATCTGGCTAAAAACAGCTTAGCTTTCCTGGATCAGATGACTTCATCTAAAATGATGTAATATGTTGTCCAGCATCATGGAACGCTAAACCAATTGTATTAGGATTCAAATCACTGCACTAGTGGTGGAAGTCATCCAAATATGGGCAGAGAGGATCGTTCACTCTATTTACATATGGCCACCAGGAGATGGCGCCAATTACATGATACAGACTCAATGATGGCTCAAATGACACAGAATGGAACAGATTAAGATCTAGTTACTCATGCTTGCATGCTTTGGAGAGAGAGCATACCTTTAGTCATTGTTGTATTTGCATGTGTAATTAGTTCTTATGTACAATTATTATGTTTTATTTGTTTGACGACACTTTTGGACACTTGGAGATGTTTTTGTACACTATGATAAATTATTTTTGTAATGCTGTAACTTTTGATTGCTTTGTCGTATCAACACAACATTTTACTCTGATATAGCTGACATGATTGGGAACAAAACAAAAGCAGATTTTCGGAGCCACCTTATTTACACACAGAGATATATATTGTCAAATCAGAAAAATAACAAAAAAAGTAAATGTTTGGCTCCAGTTTTGGGTGATTTTTCATTAGTTTCTTGGGGTTAGAGTCTCAGAGCTTATCATAATCTATATCCTTCTTGTTTTTTGTTTTTGTCGAGTTAATAGCCTTTAATTTTGTGTTTGACACTGAAACAGGAAATCTATAAAAACCCTCAGAGCTTAATGGATTAAAGAAAATCTTCTGATAAAAATTACACAGTATCCAATACACCAGTATAATTAAATCCTGTTGTCCCGCAACATCATATTTTATTCTTATGGAGTAAATGGAGTACATGTAAAGGTTGCACTCTTAAATTCATCTGTGCATATTGTCCTTGATCTTTATAATGAGCCTTACTATTTTTTTGTCAGCATCTCGCACCATGAGCACTGCATTTTTAAGACACTGTATCAGGTTTAAAGAGGTTTGACTTTTAAAAACGAGCTGTTTTTAAATTCAAGAACATGTCATGTGTGAACACGACCATTGAGTATTCTTATTTGATCCCATTTGGTTCCAAATTAAGATAAAAAACAAAAGGTACAAGACTGTGTTCTTCCTGTAATGAAGGTATGAACTACAATACCACAAAGCATTGCAAAATTACCTAATTGAATTATAAATTATGGTAAAACAAAGTTGTTTATCACAAGTAAAAAAAACAATCTATTTTAATTTTATTGCAATATACGTTTATACAGTATAGCTGTATATATGTATCATATGCTCATGCTAATCACTTTGTTTGAAATGTTGTTTAACTGCCATTTCTTTCAGGTCCACCCCATGACCTCCAAGTGCAGGAGGTGCGCAAGGATACTCTGGTGTTGCTATGGAAGCCACCTGTCTATCAGGGTCGTGATGCTGTCAATGGATACTACATTGATATCAAGGAGGCTGAAGCTGACTTTGAAATGTGGAGAGGAGTCAATGAGAAAGCCAATGACAAGACATACAAGAAGGTTTGTGTGTATTTGTGAGGCGATGGGCTTCTTAAGGGTTGTGACATCATCACAGGCCTGTGCTGGTAACTGGTGGCTTCTCTCGATTGTTCTAGATCAAGAATCTGAAGGAGGGTGAGTCATATGTTTTCCGTGTGCGCGCTCAGAACAAGGCTGGTGTAGGAAAAGCGTCCGAGTCCACAGAACCAGTTGAGGCTGTGACTAAACCAGGTAGACTAAACCAAGTGGATGGAAATGAAATCAAACCACGTTAGGAAATTAAATTGCACTGAATTAAGTTGGTGCCGCCAATGGGAAATAAGCTTCATTCGGGTGTTGAACAAGGATGGACAAAATAACAAAAACACACAATAATGTATACGTATGTTTTTTTTTGGGGAAGTCCAAGTTAGGCCTAAAATAAACCTAAATAAGTGGAACCAAACTAGTCTCAACAAAAGCAAACTAACCATTTCCTGCTTTCAGGTACTGCTGAGATAGTTGTGAGCGTTGACGATGATGGCTTCATTTCACTCAATTTTGAGTGTTCACAACTCACGGCTGACTCCAAATTTGTCTGGTCCAAAAACTACAAGGAAATGGGAGAAACTGAACGCATGACCATCGAGACCAAGGGCAACAAGTAAGGTTGCGTTAGTTAGTTTGTTAACTACTTTTGAACTGAAAACAATTGGGTTGTGTAGCTTCAAAATCTGTTAAAGTTTTACATTGTTTAAAAAGAAATTTAAAATGTTGTTAAATTAATAAGTAAAATTCCCCTGCTGTCACTCACTCGATGTTGTGTTGAATGAAGTGACACAAGGTGTCTTCCTTGGGAGCCTTGCGTACCTCTGAACTTGAGAAAAGGCCAATGTCTAAAAGAGTTGAGTTTCCACTCACAAAAAGAGCAAAACACAGCAGCGTTGAACATCCTTTTCAGGACGCGTCTTTTTAAAGACGACGTTCGTGGATGGTTCATTTACTCACTGCGAGGACATGACCATGGCAGCATTGCGGTTGCGGCTCGCCTTCCTCAGGGTGAATGCCACTTCAGCCACCCCCCGCGTCGCTCCTTCTTCCCACAAGATTGAGGACGACCCGGCTGGCAATGAAGGCGATTTGGGGATGATGACGGGCTCAGTTTCGTCAGATAAATCCCCATGAACCACCCGCCCCCGACACGCTCGCTTGCTTCCGTCCGAGCTTGGGATGAGTACGGCTCGCCACACAGCCAGCCGGCATTCTCCCTTGAGCCCTTGGAAATGGATGATGTTGCCACTGCATCGGAGAGCATCCAGGCAGGAACTGCGCAGACCCACGACTGCTCAGCCCCGGCAGGCCAGCGCTGACGAGTACCGAAAACGCCTCTCTAGAACCTCTTCTTCAGTCTCTAAACCACCCCCTGCCGGGTGCATGGAGCAAGGTAAGTGCTTTGAGTTTTTTCTCAGCACCCAAGCCTCGGGACGCTCTTCTGCCTCCCCCTGCCATGAAGACCCACACGGTACGTCAAAAGCGATCATCCCGTTAGTGCCGCTCGCACTTTATGGGTACAGATCATGACTCTCAGGGTTGAGTCGGTCTCGTCCCGTGTTTTGTCAGGTCCGAGCTGTAAGAACTCGGTAATGTGGCACAACCGACCGGGTGTTCCGCTTGCACACAGCGCCCTTCACCAAGTCGATCCAGTGTGACAGGTTCTGTCCCAGGTTAGCCACTAAGCGTTGCTTCCTGGATGTTCTCCTCCCTAGCCTTCTAGCTGGTGAATTTAGCAGAGCAATTTGCGTCCAGACCCACTACGAGTCACAGGTGCTCTGTACTCGGGCTCCACGGGCTTAGTTCCCTCTTCAGGCAACTCCCCGTGATGTATTTTCTGTGGTGCGGTCCCCCTGCCGGTGGTCCTGCATCTCCCTTGGGCAGTCACACTGCCCCCGGTCGCCGTGCTTGTAGAGCTCCCCCCTCAATAGGCAGGACCTACCACTGCGTCGCTCCCACGTACGGCTTCACAACCCTTGTGGAGTATTCGCCACATACTACCTCCCCCTAGCTCGGGCACGATGTGGCCTCCGCAGGGTCTTTTCCCCCCGAAAGAATAGCACCGGGAAAGACCGCCTTCCCCGATGCATTCATAGCGCTAAGATACCACCAGTCGCTTCACACTCTATGCAAGAGACATAGAGAGAGAAAAGGCCGTGGCTTCCGGGCTTGCTCCCATGCTAGTCATGTAGTACCTGTTCCACCCTCTGGGGTGCTGGGAACCTAAGGTCTGTATGTTATATCTTTTGTAGGGGCGTTGGGGAGGGCTACGTGCAGTAGCCTGCTTGCACCTGTCTTGTCAGTTCACATAACATGGACTAATGCGTGGCCTTTTTGAATGGGACCCCTTGTGTCACTTCATTCGACACAACATCGAGTCAGTGACAGAAGGGGAACATCATGGTTACTGTCGTAACCTCCGTTCCCTGAGAGAGGGAACGAGACACTGTGTCCCTCCTGCCACAGCACTAGACCTACCATTGTAAACGGCCGTGCCTTATTCTCGGCTCCTCAGTGCAAATCCCGAATGACAGATGCACGCCCGCTTCCCTTTATACCCATATGTCCGGGGGCGGGGCATGCAAATTCTGTCTGCCAACTTGACATTGGTCATCACGAGGCTCCCAAGGAAGACCCCTAGTGTAACTTCATTCGACACAACGTCTCGTTCCCTCCCTCAGGGAACCGAGGTAACGACAGTAACCACGATGTTCTTGGGCAATTTAAACTGTTTATTTTTTCTTATCTTTAAGTGTGAATCTAACAAAATTTTGTGAGGTTTATGCTGAAAACAAACAAACAAAAAAAATCCTACAAAGTAAATGTTTTTATTTCGCTAATTTATTTATTTTGCAGTGGATCATTAGAATGTAAAATTCTTGGGCCATTTAAATCTATTTAATCTATCTATCTATCTGTCTGTCTGTCTGTCTGTCTGTTTGTCTGTCTATCTGTCTGTCTGTCTATCTATCTATCTATGTCTCTGTCTGTCTGTCTGTCTATTTGTCTGTCTGTCTATTTGTCTGTCTGTCTATCTATCTATCTATCTATCTGTCTATCTGTCTGTCTGTCTGTCTGTCTGTCTGTCTGTCTGTCTATCTTTCTGTCTGTCTATTTGTCTGTCTGTCTGTCTATTTGTCTGTCTGTCTGTCTATTTGTCTGTCTATCTATCTATCTATCTATCTATCTATCTATCTATCTATCTATCTATCTATCTATCTATCTATCTATCTGTCTGTCTGTCTGTCTGTCTGTCTGTCTGTCTGTCTGTCTGTCTGTCTGTCTATTTATCTATCTGTCTGTCTATATATTATCTGTCTGGCTGTCTACTTCTTTTTTTAAGTGTGAATATATTTAGTGAGGTTTATGCTTAACAAAGCAAGAAAAAAGTTAAAAATAGCTAAAAAAGAAAATCTTTAGTTTGTTCATATTTAGCAGTGGATAATTGAAATTCTTGAGCCATTTATGAAAACGTATTAATAATGTAACAAACAATTGAATCATACTTTATGTGAATTACAGTAAAAGTAGATTAGGTTGTGTTTAACAAAACTCTTTATTTTCCTTTGTAGGTCTAAAGCCATCTTTAACATGCCTTCTGAAGTTGATCTGGGTATCTACTCTTGTGTCGTAACACACACTGCTGGAGCCTCTTCCAGCTACACACTGACTGAGGAAGGTCAGCATATTTCTATTTTTCATTTGTGTATGAAAGAACAAGTTAAGATACTAGTTGTTGATTAATAGATTCTAATGATTCAACTTTTTCAATAGGTCTAAAAGATTTGCTGATGATCAGTCATGAGCACAAATTCCCCAGTGAGTAAATATCTCATTAAACTTATTTAAGGTTTTACACGGCAATGACACTATGTTTTTGAAAATAACGTTTTCAGTTTCCTAACGTCATTGTCGTTTTCCAAAGTATGCGGAAATGGAGAGCGCTTTCGAAAGTTCTGATTTCGGTGGAGAAAAACTCATGCTGCAAACTTGCCACAAATTCATCACTGATCTTTTTCACATGCAAATGAGCTTGTGTTTTGCAGCAGATATTTGCCAAAAGTTTGCAGCTCTTCACCGCTAGTGGTGAACCAAGTTTTCGATCTGTTTGACTCACTCAAAGGCTTTTATAATGAACGTTTTTCAAACTACTTGAACTTACAGGTCAGGCTTTTTCAAGCCAAACTCAAAGCTTGTCTACAAACCTTTCAATCTAGTTATCCCTCTGAAATCCAAGTTGGCCGTGGAGCTGCAGGAGAAGGGAAGAGTTCGCTTCTGGCTGCAGGCCGAAAAGATCTCTGCTAATGGAAAAGTGGACTACGTGTTCAATGACAATCTGATTTCTCAGGGAGAGGTGAGAACAATAGAAAACTAACAGGAAGTACTACACTTGGCTTTCATTGGAAACAGTCCTATCACAGCTCCTGCATTAATGAGTTGTTTTATGTGTGTTGTAGAAATACAAGATGAACTTTGATAAGAATACGGGCATTGTTGAGATGTTCATGGAGTCGCTGGGCAAAGAGAATGAAGGAACTTTCTCTTTCCAGCTACAGGACGGCAAAGCCACTAACCAGTCCAGTCTAGTGCTAATCGGAGATGGTACGCTTCAAAGTCCACACACATGTACATGTATGTCATTTATTGAGCGTGTATTAATAATATGATCTCAATTGTTTCAGTGTTTAAGCAGTTACAGAAGGAGTCTGAGTTCCAGAGGAAAGAATGGCACAGGAAACAAGGTAAGAGATCACATCGACTAAGTATATTCTGCCTAAAAATAGTATGTGAAACAATATGCAATGATGTTTCTAACCAGGGTTGGACTGGTAATCTGGAATACTGGGCATTTTCCAAGTGGACCGATGCACTTTCGGGCCGATCAGGGGCGGACTGGCCATTGGGAGAACCGAGCGGGCCGAAATGGGCCGAATTTGAGCTTTTGGGCCAGTTGCTATGTAAAATCCCGGGCCGATTACTCTTCCCAGTCCAGCCCTGTTTCTAACATGACCTCTATGTTCTATGTTTAAAGTGATATTCAGCAAATCACACAAGACAATTACTTGACTAATATGGAGCCAGAAATATGCCAAAACAATTTGAATTAGAATTGTGTGTGTGTGTGTGTGTTGCAATGTAAAGCGCTTTGGTAACCACTAAAGTAAAAAAAAAGCTCTATATAAGTGCAGCCCATTTACTGTGTGTTCACTACAGGTCCACACTTTGTGGAATATCTTAGCTATGAAGTTACACCTGAGTGTTGTGTACGACTGAAGTGCAAGGTGAGAACTTTACTTTGCAGTTCTACATCAGTAACGTCTGTTTCTATATAATGAACATTTATCGGTATAACTCTTTGCTCTAGGTTGGTAACATAAAGAAAGACTCTGTGGCCCTGTGGTACAAAGATGGACGAGAGATTAAAGTCAATGAGAATTTGTCTGAAGGAGTGTTGACCTTGGAGATTGCCCAGGTGAGAAGGATGTTTAGACATGGTTGCCCCCGAGATGCCCCCTTAGAGACTCAAAAAATGGTCAACCACTTATTTAAGAACAAAGTATGGTCAGCAAAGTATGTCATTAAAGCCTCATGAAAATAATCAATATGCTAGTGTGCTAGAGTCGTATCTGTTCTTGTCTAGATCACAATAGCATAAACGAAAAGCTATTTGGTGTTTTCTGTTTTAAAAGGGTCTAGATCTAAGATATCGCCCACCTTAACTTCTGTTTCGATAGAAAATAATCTGTCAGTCATCAACACAGGAAAGAAAACTGTTCTCAAGACAGTTTTAGTTTAATGTAGTTGATTATTATGATTTGTAACTTGTTGACTTGACTTGTATTTGACTGGATTTTCTATGTTTATATCTTTATCATGCATCATAAAAAAATGGTTTTCAATGTCAACCTTTAAATCATCAATGTGTCACCCTGTTTGGGGCGGGACATGTGGTACAGGAAGTCTTCTCTGATTGGCCCAAGAGCCATTGACGGCTGACTGTTATTTGTGCATTCTGATGTCACGTTGCTTTTCCTTTAACATCACTAATAAATTGACTTAATTGATTTGACATGCCCCCGGCATGACGTACACCCCCCCCCCCTTTCCCTGGGGAGGGGCGTGCCTTCCACGCCATCTGCCAGCATGTCATCCCCGTATACCTGGATGAGGGATGGGCTAAGGGGAGGGAAACAGAAATAATTAATCTGGGGGGGTACTTCCTGTAACATCGTAGTACCCCCCAAAAAACACTGTACAATTTAAAAGAGAGGGAAAAGGCCAATGCGGAGCGGCAGTGAGAGAGAGAGAGGAGAGAGAGAGATGAAAAAAACGTACTCGCCGGTTCTCTGATACACCGTCGCATGGTCCCCGATCACTCCTCCACCCTCTCAGGTGTCCTGCAGCACCCAGCGCGGGGAGAAAAGCCTGACTTTTCAGACGTGTGTTCCTGTAGTGTTGGATTTCGCCTGGTATACTGCAGCTGTTTAGGGATGTAATTCTTCTGATCAGATTTGTGTTTGTTTATTTGTGAATGGCAGATCTCGAAGAAGGATGCTGGTATATATGAAGTGATTCTGAAGGATGACAGAGGCAAAGACTCCTCCACACTTAACCTCATTGACCAAGGTACATGCACAAACATTCATATTTAAGTGAAAGTTCAGTTTTTCCCACTTGTTCCCTTCTGTTTTCTTTATCACTAGACCTGCACAAAATCTGCATCCTTATGGTGCGTTCACATACAATGCGAAGTGAGCGTTTAGCGCGGTGCGATTACATACAAAGTCAATGATTTGACAATTTTGCGCCGGACGGCACAAATGAAGCGAATGGTGCAACTCGTACACGCGAAATTGCTTCATTCGCGTAATCCGCATGACGCATTGTCGCGAAAGCCTATTAGCATTGAGATTGTCCAGATGTCACAGACGTACTGACGTAGTAGCAGAAGAAGTCTGGAAAAATGGATGAAAGATTGTTGTAGCAGTGTGTGGGCACCTGGAGTTGTGTGACACAACGGGATACATGTACAGAGACCGGATGAATAAAGACATCGCTTGGAGGAAAGTGAGCGAGGAAGTTGGACGACCTGGTAAGTTCTGAAAATATCTGCGTCTACTTGATTCAAGCTATTGGTTGAGCTTTACTATGAACCAAGTCGTAGAAGCCCCGCCCCCTGTCATTTTCCGGAAGTGAAGGGGGAATACTCGCGGGTTCGCGTTACTTGCTCGACACACAAAACACACATTTATAATCCAGCGGGAACACATCCCCCACCTTTTGCATATTAAATACAATATAATATAATTGTAACAAAGTTCAAGGAATTAAGAAGCGTGAGACGGCAAATCCAACCCAAAGGTACATTTATTCTTCACACAAAAGCACGTTCCCTTTGACTGCGTAATGGTAAAGCGTCACACTAAACACTCAAACGCCATATATAGTGGGACTGGCAGCGGCCAGCACACTCGTACCTTCAGCTGGGCTCCCCCTCACTCTGAGGACCAGCCCCTTTTATTTCTCCCGTCTCTCACTGCGAACAAAGAAACAGCGATTACCAGAAATTCATCTCAGGTGAAACCCCAGACGAACACTTGACCACACCCTCGCCTCCACAATAACATTATATATTTTTTAATGATATTGACATTGAGAAATCTAAAGTAATACATTATAAAAGGGGCGGCTGTGGCTCAGGTGGTAGAGCGGGTCGGCCACTAATCGCAGGGTTGGCGGTTTGATTCCCGGCCCACACGACTCCACATGCCGAAGTGTCCTTGGGCAAGACACTGAACCCGAAGTTGCTCCCAATGGCAGATTGGCACCTTGCATGGCAGCTCTGCCCTCATTGGTGTGTGTGTGTGTGATTGTGTGAATGAGTCATAACATAGCGCTAAGGTTAAAAAGCTCTATATAAGTGCAGACCGTTTACCGTTTACATTTTATAACAAGAAATTTATTCAGATGGTCCCTTAACACACCCTTCACTGTTTTAGCAATAAATGCTTTTTTAATTATTATATATATATATATATATATATATATATATATATATATATATAAAGTGTATATCCTTTCTTATATGGAGAGAACTTTCCCGACCCATGACTTATCAAAAATATAATAATTTTTATTTTTTCTATTATTTACAATCTTATTTATGTGTACATCTGTGTTGGTTTACATGTATTTTTCATTTTTTTTTATTTACTTTATTTTAATGCTTTATTCTTTTCCTTCATCTCTACTTCTTGTCTTTTTGTCTTGGCGATTGTATTCATACATTGTTGGATCGGTGTAATTTATATTGACCCTTCTGTCAAAAATATAAACAGATTTAGCACAATCTGTGGATTTCGACGGTCCCTTACCGCACCCTCCACAGTATTAGCATGTTTCAGCACAATGTATGGACTTTTCAGACGACCCGTTACCCACCGTATGAAACATGTTCAACTTATACCAATGTTAAATTAACGATCTGGAACAATTTTGCTGTGGTGCCATCTGACCATTTTACGGGACAAATCATTTCCCAAATTAATTCAATACGGGACGCATCACTTCATATTTAAATAAGGGACGATCCCATATTTTATGGGACGGGTGGCAACCCTACCTGGAGGTCTAATACACTCTCATGAGCAAAATATGTCGTGAGTTTTTTGGGAGAAATTGTAAATCGAGAGTACAGCGGGTGGAAAAATGGGAGAAAGCCGGTAAAATCAGGAGTGTTGGCAGGTTTGGCTTTCATACCTTTGGGAGCTTAATATAGTAGCTACATCATGTTCCTACAACTTATCAAAAAACAGTTAGAAACCAATCCAATAAATACACAATAACAGAATATATTATTTTTATGCAATAGCATATGTTCACAAGAATAAAGGATGCTACTATGAGAAATGCTAACCAATGTAGCCATTAACATTGTATAAAAAGATACAAATTATATATTTTCTGCCTCTTTCTATGAACAGGATCCACATATGATCAGAAAAGGATGTTTTTACACTCTGTTGGGTCAGCAAATATAGCTAACCTTGTGAACTTCATGTGAACATGTGAACATTTAGCTTTAAGCTAAGCTAAAATGCTATTCATTGCTTTACATGCATCTGTTAGCAGGCATGATTATATTTTATAATAAATTCTATTAAGAAACTACACAAACTTTCTTCTCTAGTAAGTCCTCTGATATTTGGACAAATAACTACTGCAAAAATCTTATTCTTATTGAGAATTTAAATATTGTTTTCATGTAAAAATATCTAAAAACCCTTAAAACAAGATACATTTACCAAAGTAGCAAAACTGTATAAGATATTCAGGCTTTTTTTCACAGAATGTAGTTTTAACATAATTATATTTTCTTACTTTAATTACTTGTTTATTGTCAAAACAAGTGTGTTAATGGTTAGTTAACTTGACGTTTGCTGTTTTGGAACAACTAAAGAATATATTAGTTGTAATTTAAATGTAGTAAAGCACAATTTAAAGTGAACTTTTGTGTGCTAAAGTGGAACAACTTCAAGTATACTTAAAGTATATACCTGTGTAGGGACTAATTACATGCTTGATTATTGAAATTAAAGTCTACCTTAATTGTGTTATGAGTGTCTTCCAAACATACTATCAATATATCATGAATATATTATTTTTGAGATATGCTGCATTATACTTTCGGCTAATTCAAAATACTAATGGGCTTTCAACGCATTAATCATTGAACACTCTCTGAAAGAAATGTCCAATTAATGAAGTGAATTCGTGAATAAGTCAACTTAAAAAAATCCACTCAAATTTAACTTAAAATATACTACAACTTCTGGATATTAAATAATGTATTTTTTAAAATATGCGTTCAGTGCGTTGATACAATGATCATTTTGAGCACACAGTTTCATATATACCTCAAATATGTTTGAAAATAAAGTTCAATTAAGTTCACTTTTAAAATGACACTAAGTATATGTTTAGTAAATATACTACATTAAAATGATTTTAAAGTGTGTTAAAAGTTTTATTGTGTAAATAGGTAAAAGCATGATGTTAATATACATTTTTATATATATTTAAAGAAGGTACAATTCTTTGTTACTATATTTGCAATGCACTATTGAAAAAGCAAAAAGCTGGGAGGAGGCCTCGGGGATGTCCCAGGACTAGGTGGAGAGATTACATCTCCACACTGGCCTGGGAACGCCTCGGGGTCCCCCAGTCAGAGCTGGTTAATGTGGCTCAGGATAGGGAAGTTTGGGGCCCCCTGCTGGAGCTGCTGCCCCCATGACCCGACATCGGATAAGTGGTTGAAGATGGACGGATGGATATTGAAAAAGCAAATATATTTGATACACAATAAAGTATATTTTGTTTCACCAGGGAAGTAGTCCAAAGTACTTTTATTATGTTATTGACATTATGTAATCTAATGGATTACATTACAAATTACATTTTACAGCAAGTATTCTGTAATAGCTAAATACCATTTAAAAGTAGCCTTTCCCAACCCTGAATAATAAAATATATGCTAATATGACCATGCGGCCATTCTTCCTTATGTACATTCACGTGTCTGTTTCTTAAGTTGCTGATCTTCATTGTCTTCTGTTATCCAGGATTCAAAGACTTGATGAATCAGGTCTTCAGTGTCATTGGTAAGATTTCCTCATACAAATCTATCTTCACTGTATAGTTTTGTGTTTTTCAATGCAAAGTAAATGTAGACATAGTCATAAGTCATAGTGTACGTCAGATGTTGCGTCTTTCTGTTTGCCAGCAAAGTCATCGACTCAACTGAAGATCCAGAGCACAGAAGAGGGCATCAGACTCTACGCTTTCGTCAGCTACTACAATGATGAACTGCACGTCACCTGGCATCACAAGTAAGAGTGTTTAGTGTTTGAGGTGACTTCTACTGGGAATTTCGGCTCTTTAGTGTTTATTAAAAATGTGTGTGTGTTTATTTTATAGGGACTCCGCGATCGCCTTTACCGAACGCATTAAGAGTGGTGTCGTGGGCGAGCAGCTCTGGCTGCAGATTTCTGAGCCCACCGAGAAAGATAAAGGCAAATACGCCATCGAGTTCTTCGACGGTAAAGGTGGTCTGCGCAGAACCGTGGAACTGGCCGGACAAGGTGTGGACACATGCTCGCACACTCCTGCATCAGGGCCGCAACTAACGATTATTTTGATAATCGACTAATCTAACGATTATTAGAACGATTATTCGACTATTCAGGCGATTATTGTAACGATTAATCATAAGATCGTAACTGATTATTCTTCACTTTTCTATTTTCATTAAAGTGAGAAAGACTAGACTACAAACTAGTCATTGTTTTGTCTTTCATCCTTGTCAGAGATGATGACATCTGAATAATTTCACAAAATTAGAACTGAAATCTATTTGTTTATTATTAAAGACTTGGAACATGCTGATTAATAAAACTACATTTAGAAAGAAAAAACGTTATGGTCTAAACACGAGGCGCTGTCCTTTTCTGCACATCATGGTGCCGTTTTGTAGTCTGTACTGCATAATGCGGCGGCTCATTTAAGCTTATCGCGGCCCATTCGACCCGTTTTGTGGCTGACACACCAGACCACCCGGATCTCCCGATGAACACTCCACCCCTGATCGGCCCCAAAGTGTGTCAGCCCACCGGAAAAATTATGGTATGCCAGATTATCAGTCCAGCCCTGATCACGTGACTCGTTTTCCGTGACACAGCGGAGACTCCCAGCATGTGGAGGCTCATGCTACTCTCCGCGATCCACGCACAACTTTTCACGTGTCCCATTGAAAGCGAGAACCCCTAATCGTGACCATAAGGAGGTTATCCCATGTAACTCTACCCTCCCTAGCAACCGGGCCAATTTGGTTGCTTAGGAGACCTGGTTGGAGTCATTCAGCACGCCCGATTCTAACTTGTGACTCCAGAGGTGATAGTCAGCATCAATACTCGCTGAGCTACCCAGGCCCTAAGAGAATCTATCTTAAATACAAAAAATATATATAAAGTGTATTTTCTATATAAGTGTATTTTTTCACTTGTTTATAGTTCTACGAGTGCAGTAATAGACAAAATATTATTATACTCAAGATCTATTCTCTAAAAGCAAGTCTAAATATCTGATATGCTGCTGCTCAGGTGAATGCATCTTTTTTTAAAAGGATTTTTAGATATTTATATTGGAAAAAAAGCCAAAACAAAACCAAATCAAATATTTATTTTATTGCAGGCGAAGACTTCCTCTCTCACCTTTCTGTTCACTTCAATCCATCTTTAACTCTCTCTTATTAATAAAGCTGTGTATTTCCAGTTTTCGTCACGATATGAAATGCACAGTGACATATATTATTATTTAATAAATCAAGAGCCATCATGTTATAATCTAGCTGCAGCACACTTGAGGGACGAGCGTCCCGCGACAGATATATTTTTGCATCAGCCGGATGCAGTTTCAATCTCTCCCCCTTATATCGGGACATTCACGCAACTCATAGAAGAGCCACTGACAGTTTCGGAATTTGTAGTTATTTACATGACCTGTTTCATTATTACTCAAACTTTAATAAATCTATAATGCATTAAATATAACTGCATTAAAGATGTAACGGCGGGGTGTTTCCTTTAAAGACGCTCGACACGCAGGTTTTGCTTCAGCGGAGCGGCAGCTCCGGCACGTCTTATTCCACAGCGAGAGTGCTTCTGTATTTACTTATTTGGTATGTTTGTATAATTCCCTCATATTTTGCGATCTACATCACCTGAAGCTGTTTGGAAAGTTTAGAGTGCATCTGGACTGTGAGATGTGTAATTCTTCCTCTCCTCAGTCAGACGCGAGCTGCAGTGCTACTCTCATGCGCCATCATTAGAGTTTAATGTGATCTCATGTTACGTTAAATGACATCAACGACTATTCCACAAAGAAAATTTTTGTTGATAACGTTGACTAATCGTTTCAGCCCCATCCTACATATTTACTATGTTACAAAACCTAATGAGCTGCCTCAAAGTCTACTACCTACATAGGCTGCCTTCTAAAGGGCTTAAATAGTGCAGATGGACACAAGAAGTAATTGTGTGTGAACTACCTCTAACTTAGCATCCTGAAATGGAATCTCCTAAATAAAATCAGTTAATGCCAACTTCAATCCTTTGCTGTTAAAGGACAGGCAGAGCTAAAAAAAATATCAAGACATCAAAATCAACATGTATGTTAGATTCAATACTGACCAAGTTATTAAAAGAGGTGTTTCCTGTAATCTCAGAACCTCTTATTAATATGATTAACTCCTATAAAATAGCAATTAAGATAGCAGTTATTAAAACGCTCATCAAGAAACCACAGCTTGATCCTGGAGAGTTGGCTAATTAGAGACCGATCTGAAAAGCACTATACAAATAAAAATGACTTGACTTCTGTTAGCATGTTGCTAAGCTAACAATGCAATATACTAATAAGCATAAAAAACAGTAATTGTTGTTATTAAATGAACTGTTTTGTTGATACTTTTCAGAATTTATTGAAATGTATGTATAATAAACATTTACCCATCTTGGATGAATTTCTCAAATCTAAGAGCCAATGCTCAATGCTAATGCTAAAGTAAATCGAACTTTTGTCTTTCCAGCATTTGATGATGCGTATGCTGAGTTTCAAAGACTCAAGTAAGTACCTTTTACGCTGAAACAGACTGATTTTTGTAAATACTATTCACTGGTGTGGTCGAATATTTAAAAGTTAATATCTCTTGATTTCATTCCCTCAGGGCTGCAGCCATTGCAGAGAGAAGTGAGTATATAAATGCAAAAAAATAAAAACATACGCTTACTAACGCTTCACTTTAATGCCAGTTTGGGTGTATTGAACATTTGTAATATTCCTTATTAACCTATTTTTCTCAGATCGTGCCCGTGTGGCGGGTGGCCTGCCTGATGTCGTGACTATTCAAGAGGGCAAGGTAGTGTACACGAGTCTCCATACAGCCTTTACAGAACTTTTATGATAGTGAAATCCTTGATTTGAAGTGGTTTGACAACAGGCAAATTTACCCTAATTTACCCCATAAATTTCAATATATTAACATTTGTTTCCTTTCCTCTAACAGTCTTTGAACTTGATCTGCAATATCTGGGGTGAACCCGTGCCAGAGGTCACCTGGCTGAAGAACGACCGTGAGATGGTTTCAGATGATCACTACATACTCAAGTTTGAGTCCGGCAAGTTCGCAAGTTTCACCATCACTAGCGTCAACACGGCCGACTCGGGCAAGTATAGCATACTGGTGAAGAACAAGTACGGCACGGAGAGCGGCGATTTCACTGTAAGTGTCTTCATCCCCAACGAGGAGCCCGGCAAGAAAAAATGATTTCAAACATTATGATAAATAAGTCATGTATCTCTAAAAAAAAAATAAAAAAAAAAATAAAAAAATTAAAACAATAAAACTAACCAAAAATGTATTTTGGAAGATTTAGATACATGTGGTGTTGACAGTAAAGCCCCTGTATTCATCTACATTGAATATCTGAAGGTATATTTTTGGTGGAGAGTAACAAAATGGGGCTAATGTCTTGGTTGCAGATGAAATATGTGTTGGTCCAAGGTTTAATCCACAATCAGCAATGTCAAAAACAATTGCCCTAAAATCAAAAACAACATGTTATTTATAAAATTATTTTCTGTATAGATTTAAAGCAATACTCAAGTTTTAAAGGAATGTTCCAGGTTAAGCTCAATCGAGCTCTTGTGGCATAATGTTAATAATGATTCGTTCCACATTTATCCAAAAAAATTGTGGTTACTGTAAGATACTGTCAATGTAAATGAATGGGCCCAGTTCATAAACATTTAAAAAACGCTGTTTCAAAAGTACAGCCTCAAGATGTAAACATTATATATGTTAACATGGTTTTAGTGTCATAAAATCACTTGCTTAACTTTCAACTTTGTTGCCATGACAACATAACAGCAGTAAACCCTACAAGCGATTTTTACCTCCTGAGATCCGAGCGTGTCTGCTGTGTGCATTTTCCATTTCCCTTTTTGATTTGTAACTAGAAGCACCTAATAAGCAATAAATTGTGAATCTATGGACTGATTATCATTGTCCCATTTCTGTCAATCATGTTGAGTGATCCAAACATCATCTGCAGCCTGAAACTGAACTTTTGGTCGGATTTTAGGAGTGAATGTACTTAAATGCATAGTGAAGCTATGGGATGCTCCCTTGCTCCCTATTAAGTGACATACTTAACCTCCAGTGTGCTGTCTGTCTGCACTGATCTCAGAACAGCTCCAAATGCACCTTATTTTCATCCTAACTCCATATAAATCCCCTGAAAGTAACATTGTTCAGCTTTTGGATGAACCCATTGAATCTCATTGTGATAATGCACAGTAAATATATATTAATGCATTTACTGATGTTAATTAATAGAACCGGATTGTACAGTGATAAAATAAAATGTAACAAACTTTAAATTAAAATAAATCAAATTGACCCACATATTTGTTCATGTTTAAAGTTA
>JAVLUX010000003.1:57893333-57940833 GCA_032164185.1 Moxostoma hubbsi
AATTCCAGTTACTCCAACTGCTTCAACCCCAGTTACCCCAACTCCATCAATCCCAGTTACTCCAACTGCTTCAACCCCAGTTACCCCAACTTCATCAATCCCAGTTACTCCAACTCCATCAATCCCAGTTACCCCAACTCCATCAATCTCAGTTACTCCAACTGCTTCAACCCCAGTTACCCCCAACTCCATCAACCCCAGTTACCCCAACTCCATTAATCCCAGTTACTCCAATTGCTTCAACCCCAGTTACCCCAACTTCATCAACCCCAGTTACCCAAACTCCATCAATCCCAGTTACTCCAACTGCTTCAACCCCAGTTACCCCAACTCCTTCAACCCCAGTTACCACAACTCCATCAACCCCAGTTACCCCAACTTAATCAACCCCAGTTACCCCAACTCTATCAACCCCAGTTACCCCAACTCCATCAATCCCAGTTACTCCAACTGCTTCAACCCCAGTTACCCCAACTCCATCAACCCCAGTTACCCCAACTTAATCAACCCCAGTTACCCCAACTCCATCAACCCCAGTTACCCCAACTTCATCAACCCCAGTTATCCCAACTCCATCAACCCCAGTTACCCGAACTCCATCTACCCCAGTTACCCGAACTCCATCAATCCCAGTTACCCAAACTCCATCAATCCCAGTTACTCCAACTGCTTCAACCCCAGTTACCCCAACTTCATCAATCCGTTACCCCAACTCCATCAATCCCAGTTACCCAAACTCCATCAATCCCAGTTACCCCAACTTCATCAACCCCAGTTACCCCAACTACATTAATCCCAGTTACTCCAACTGCTTCAACCCCAGTTACCACAACTCCATCAACCCCAGTTACCCCAACTCCATCAACCCCAGTTACCCCAACTCCATCAATCCCAGTTACCCCAACTCCATCAACCCCAGTTACCCCAACTCCATCAATCCCAGTTACCCCAACTTCATCAACCCCAGTTACCCCAACTCCATCAATCCCAGTTACTCCAACTGCTTCAACCCCAGTTACTCCAACTGCTTCAACCCCAGTTACCCCAACTTCATCAACCCCAGTTACCCCAACTCCATCAACCCCCATCTAACCCAACACAAACTTCAATGACCCCAATACACCAAAATCCAATGCCAGGTACCCTGACAACCAGAAATCTAACCCCAGATACAATTCCAACTACCCCAATCCTCAGCCACACCTGGTGAGAAATCCAAAAATGAGACAACAGATGATGCATGACGGCATTTTTCCTGATAAATAGTCTCAGTTTAAGTTGGATTGCTGTAAATACAAAAGCGCCACAAAAAGCCTTCTGTTGGTTGGAAGTATCTCTCCGCGGCCCGCTTGCAATTTGTTTCCCGCTGTCTCAGCCACGTTTGATAATTAATGGCACCTACTTCATCTGACAGGGAGTAGGGACATTTCCTGTGTGTCATTTCATAATCATTGATTACAGCATATGATCTGTATATAAACATTGTTTTACAGCATAAATTCGAACATGTACTGTGATAAACCCTTTGGTCCTTGGGTTCACAGAAAAATTAACGGAATGAAATTAACCGCTTATTAACCAGCGTTTAACGTTTTCACTCCGGAACAATTGAAAGGGACTTTGTTGTTGTTTTAGGTTACATTCTGCGAGGAAAAAAAAAGGTTTGTTTTCGGTTTTCGTCCCCGGTTTACAGTAGAGGTCGACCGATAGTGGATTTTGCCGAAACCTATAACTAAGGTGGTGGTAAGGGCTGATAACGATTAATCGGCTGATCATTTTTAAAATCGATTCATAGAGTGTTACAACATTTCCTTAATCAACACAAACAGAGTCCAAAATTATTAAAATCATAACTATATATATATATATATATATATATATATATATATATATATATATATATTGTTCAAAATCCCAATAATAATCAGAAGAAGAAAAAAACGATGTGGGATTTTTTACACTAGACAAGCCTGAAAAACACCTGGGACTCTTATTTTAAAATGAAAAAAACTTTGCTCTGTCACAATGCGCTACATTTAATATTTAACAAATTAGGCTTTTTATAGCCTATATATATATATACCATTATTCACAAGATATGAAGTCGGAGACACGATGTTTGTGCTGATGAAGGACGTTTCCATTTAGTCACATTTTTCTGAGCATGCCCTAGCTTTGATTGTGCATGTTTTTGTGTGTTTTTGCGTGAGTGCGTGAGTGTGTGTTTGAGTGTGTGTGTTTGTGCGTGAAGTGAGTGCGTGTGCGTTTGTGTGAGTGTGTGTGTGTGTGTGAGAGAGAGAGAGAAAGAGTGTGTGTGTGTGTGTTTGTGCGTGTGCGTGAGAGTGTGCATGTGAGTTTGTGTGTGCGTGTGTTTGAGCATGTGAGTGTGTTTGTGCGTGTGCGTGAGAGTGTATTTGTTTGTGCATGTGTGTGTTTGTGCGAGTGTGCGTGTGTTTGTTTGCGAGTGTTAGTTTGCGCGTGTTTGTGTGCGTGCGTGTGTTTGTCTGTGTGTCCTTAAGTTTGTGTGTGCGTGTGAGAGTTTGTCTGTAAGTTTGTTTGTGCGTGCGTGCGTGTGAGTGAGAATGTGTGTGTGTGTGTGTGTCGTACTGTATATTGACATATGAACATCATTTATCAAAAGTCAGTTCGCTGCTGTATGAGACTCTGTATCTGTCATATTAATCCTCAAATACTCTTGAGATAATCATTGTGATGATGAAGTAGGTGCTGACTGCTGTTCTTAAAGTCATGTGCTTTCAGATTTAGTCACATGATTTACAGTAGAAATGACTCCGTGTGTGTGAGTGTGTGTGAATGATCGTTCAAGAGCAGATGAATGACAGCTAGTAGAGACAGGTGCATTATACACAGATGAGCCCTAATATCAACCACACAGGTGAGCAACACTTCACAAACCTGATAATATACAGTAGTCTATGCTAGAATACATATAGAAGTATAGTTATTGTTACTACTTTCATTGTGGTGTCAATTACTATAAAATTGGCAAGTATTGTTTCTGTATGCCATATACATATAAACAGAGAGAGTTGCAAACCATTTTAGATGCATTTTTGTTGCATACAGTCTTTCTAAATTGTATTATGAGACAACACCAATGCATCTAAATGCAATTGAGTAAATCTAGTGTAAACTTTTAGCTAATAAGTGTTGCTCTACACTTATTTAACTCTCAAAGGGATTGTAGAGTATATCTAGAATGTGCTAGTGCTCTTTTCTGCCTTAAATATACATAATAGGGCTGAATGACACACATGCAAAATGAGTCTATTTATCCTCTAAGGGATTACAGGGTAATCCACCAGGGTTTAACGTTCACCTGACCTGCTAAAACAACAACAAGGGCAAGAGAAAGTGTGTCCTGACCACCATAGCCAATAGTAGCCTTTAAAAAAGTACCATGGTATGATCATGGTGTATTGGACATTACACAGCACTATAGTACAGCCTATATCAAAGTGCAATGCTATTGCCATCGCTGTGCCATGGTAACGCCACAGTACTTTCTTCCCCTTTTTGTAGAGGTAGAGAACTAGAGACTAGCTGAAAGTTTTCTTGTTGTACAAGTCAGTCTACAAGATCCTGGCTGTTATGTTTTCTGAAGGTATGAGAGATCGTCTGAGGATGTGGTTTGTGGTGATGAGGCATTGCACTGTTTCCTGCATGTTAATTCATTTGAGGTGGTGTAGATGTCAGTTCAGTGTTCTTTGGCGGGTATTATACTGGTTTGGTCCTGCATCAACATTTATTTCAATCAATGGATATTTGTGATCTATGTATGTGAATTATAAAATGTGTGTTGACATACTATATAGGTCAAATACATAAGAATGCATGTCTATAAATGGGCCCCCGTGAAAACAATAATGATAAAAATATTAATAATAACTTCAGTCTTAACCAACACAAAATAGGTTTTGTTTGAAAGCTTAGAAGCTGTACTTTCCAATGCATGCAGACATCATGACCAAAACTGAACAAGTGCTTTGAAATTTGCTGACGAATCAGAAGTGTCCCGTTTTGATCATTTATGAAAAATAAATTGCACTGCACATAATATTGCAATCAGTAAAAACATCAAACTCCTCAAATAGCCATGCGTCATATGTTGTTGGAAGGCTCTCAGTGAGAAGATACAAACAAAAATATAGCGAGTAATCGCTAAGTTTATGTCTTTGACATACATGTTGCATGTAAACAGGTGTTGCTTATATGCTACATGTTCACATATAACAAAATAAACAGAACAATTAATATCACATGTCATTAGAGGAGCTGATTATCTTTCAAACGAGCCCACACACAAGGTAATCGGATGTATAGATCATTAGATATTCCACACGGAGCACAATGTGCACAGTGCACACGGCATCTGGCATCTTGCAATCTTCCTGAAAACATGTTAGCTTTCCTTGATCAGATGACATCATCATAAATGATGTAGAATCATGGAACGCTTAACCAATCGGATTGGGTTCATATCGGTGCAAAAAGTCATCCATATTTGGGCAGAGAGACATGAGATTGCGACGGGAGATGGCGCCAGTACATTACACAGACTCAATGATGACTCGAATGGCACAGAATGAAACTCATTCTGTGAAACCTCATGACTGTAATCACGTCTGCATGCTATGCAAACCTTTAGTCATTGTTGTGTTTGCATGTGTAATTGGTTCTTATGTACATGTATTATGTTTTATTTGTTTTTGGACACCTTGATAAATTATTTTTGTAATGATATAACTTTTGATTGCGTTGTCGTAGCAACACAAAATCGTTGAGCTTCTTTATTTACACCTTGAGGTATATAATGTCAAAGAGGAAAAACGCCATTTTTTTTTTTTTTTATCAAGATCCTTTGTGATTTTTCAGCAGTTTTTTTTAGGCTGAGAGTCTCAGAATATATCACAATCTATATACATTAAAATAATTTACAAGTTTTCTTTAAAATTATATCAAACACTTGACCCTCCTTGTTTTTTGTTTTTTTTGTCGAGTTATCAGCCTTTAATTTTGGATATGCCACTGAAACAGGAAATTTTTAAAACTTCCTCAGCGCTTAAAGTTATAAAGCCATTTTCATTCTTGCTGGCTATTTCTACCGAGAGGTCAAAGGTTAACGAAACAACAAAAACAAAGAAACAAATGTAGAGATCATGCTTAGGTCATCATGGATATTGGTGAGTCGTTGTTTTGTGTCGTACTGTATGTTGAGATCTTGCATGCAGTTCATAGATATAAGATTTGCTACTTGGTTGTTAGGGTAACCCCATCTGGTTGCTAGGCAGTTACCAATGTGACAGCCAATAATGCTCCTTGCCATCCTGAGTGAAATAAGTCAACCCAGAAGTCTCTCTGAATTTCTGGTACAGAGATATGCGATTTCTTACTTGGTTGCTAGGGTAACCCCATCTGGTTGCTAGGCAGTTACCAAAGTGACAGCCAACAATGCTCCTTGCCATCCTGAGTGAAATAAGTCAACCCGGTAGTCTCTACGATTTTCTAGGTCAGAGATATGTAATTTGTTACTTGGTTGCTAGGGTAACCCCATCTGATTGCTAGGCAGTTACCAGGGTGATACTTATCAAGTTCACTTTCCTTCCTGGGTGAAATAAGACAACCAGGAAGTCTCTACGATTTTCTGGTTCATAGATATGTGATTTGTTACTTGGTTGCTAGGGTAACCCCATCTGATTGCTAGGCAGTTACCAGGGTGATACTTATCAAGTTCACTTTCCTTCCTGAGTGAAATAAGACAACCAGGAAGTCTCTACGATTTTCTGGTGCAGAGATATGCGTTTTATTACTTGGTTGCTAGGCAGTTACCAAGGTGACAGCCAACAATGCTCCTTTCCATCCTGAGTGAAATAAGTCAACCCAGAAGTTTCTCCGAATTTCTAGTGCAGAGATATGTGATTTGTTACTTGGTTGCTAGGGTAACCCCATCTGGTTGCTAGGCAGTTACCAAGGTGATACTTATCAAGTGGCTGCATACTTTTGACGATGTTTGACAATAACCAAGATGATGTTGTTTTGTTATACACTCTCCAAAGTTTTGGGCATGATTGTGAAGTTTTGTTAAATTCTCAGTAATGTTGAATATTGTTAAAGGAATATTTCGGGTTCAGTACAAGTTAAGCTCGACCGACAGCATTTGTGGCATAATATTGATTACTACTTCAAAAAAAAATACAATTATTAATTAATTAAACTCATCCCTCCCTTTAAAAAAAAAGCTAAATTCTAGGTTACCGTGATACATTTACAATGGAAGTGAATGGGGTCCATTTTTGGGGAGTTTAAAGGCAGAAATGTGAAGCATTTTGAAGTCGATTAAACCCGTTTATCTAAACCATGACATCACAGCTTTTCAGAAAGCCTGACCTGAATTTTAGGGTTTTCCATATACTTTTCCTATCTTCCTGTGTGACATACTCACTAGGTCACTATTATTCTCGTTTTCAGTGTGCAGGTGCAGATTTTACTAACAAATACGGCTGAGCAGAGGCTTGGTTACAGCGGCTTTTACACACTCAGTATTGTATAAAACACATCTACAGCGAGCTCAGTCATCATACGGATGGAATTATGACATCAGCACATCCACAATAATCACAGGTATGAATATAAGATCTGCTATAGATGTGTTGTATTAATGTGTTTGCTCTTTGTACCTGTGTGTGTGTGTGTGTGTGTGTGTGTGTGTGTATTTGTGAGCGAGAGACATAGATAAAAGGGTGAGAGACAGAGTGTGTGTGTGTGTGTGTGTGTGTATTTGTGAGCGAGAGACATGGATAAAAGGGTGAGAGAGAGAGTGTGTGTGTGTGTGTGTGTGTGTGTGTATTTGTGAGCGAGAGACATAGATAAAAGGGTAAGTGTGTGTGTGTGTGTGTGTGTGTGTGTGTGTGTGTGTGTGTGTGTGTGTGTGTGTGTGTGTGTGTGTGTGTGTGTGTGTGTGTGTGTGTGTGTGTGTGTGTGTGTGTCTCAATAACCCAGAGGCTCAGCGGTTCAGGCTCTGGGTTATTGACCGAAAGGTCGGGGGTTCAAGCCCCAGCACCGCTAAGATGCCACTGTTGGGCCCTTGAGCAAGGCTCTTGACCCTATCTGCTCCAGGGGCTGACCCGGCACTCTGACCCCAGCTTATCTGGGATATGTGAAATATATGCAAAAATGCATGTATAATGTGTGGCTAAAATAAAGGCTTATATATGGGATTTGGATACTGTAGCCCCACATATAGAGAATGACTTTGGGGGGAAAGGTACGTCTGTGTAACGTTGTCTCTTTTATCTGTCTCTCAGGTGGGCAGGATGAATTATGTGGGTCAGTTGGCGGGGCAGGTGTTGGTGACTGTGAAAGAGCTTTATAAAGGTCTGAATCAGGCCACTCTCTCCGGCTGTATTGATGTGGTGGTGATTCAGCAGACTGATGGCAGCTTTCAGTGCTCTCCCTTCCACGTCCGATTCGGCAAACTGGGGGTCCTGCGTTCCAGAGAGAAAGTGGTGTGCACCTGTTTAATTCTTGTGCATTTGTGTGTTTGGACAGATTGATTGCTGTATGCCTCATATGATTGTCTGTCCTGTAGTACAATATAGCTCTAAAGAGGCCTTTAAAAGGATCGTTCATCCACTAAATGATAACGCTGTCATCATTTACTCAACCTTATGGCATTCCAAACCTGTTTTACCACCTTTTGCAGAACATTTGCACTGTTCTTACTTTCACTGGCATGTGCTGCCTTACAAATAAAGACTGTCAAGCGACAAATAATGACAGAAAAACACCACTGAAACAGTACCATAAAAATAATCCTCTGAAGTCAAACGATACATTTGTGTATGGAACAGTCTGGAATTTAAGTCATAATTCACTGAAAATCTCCCCCTCCAATCACCGATGTTTTCACACACACAGACACCAAAGGGCCTGTCAGCCCTGCGTCTCTCCCTCTCTCTCTCCCTCAGAGGATTTATATTATCAAGCAGCCAATAAGTAATGACAAAATCTTCATAGCCACACCCTAAAACATGCTAAAAACGCGCTAGCGTCATGCTAACACGTGCTGGCATCACCTAGCGAAGTGCTAAAACATGCTAAAAATGTGCTAGCATCATGCTAAAACATGCTGGCATCGTCTAGCGAAGTGCTAAAACATGCTAAAAATGGGCTAGCGTCATGCTAACACATGCTAGCATCGCCTAGCGAAGTGCTAAAACATGCTAAAAACATGCTAGCATCATGCTAACTCATGATAGCATCGCCTGGCGAAATGCTAAAATGGGCTAGCATCATGCTAATACATGGTAGTGTCACCTGGCGAAGTGTTGAAACATGCTAAAAACGTGTTAGCATCATATGCTAGCATCGCCTGGCGAAGTGCTAAAACATGCTAAAAACGTGCTAGCATCATGCTAACACAAACTTAACACCTACATGCTACCATCATGAAAAACACATGCTAACAACATTCTATGCCATTATTTTATTGTTTAGCAATAGACGATTAGATGAGTTTTGCCACGGCAAGCACCACTCACATTTTTACGTCAGGTTTGATGTCAATAGCGTTTATTAAAGATGTCGTTGACTTCCAACATGGGCCATAGGTGTCTTGTTTTATTTGGGAGCTGCAGAGAAGGGGGAATTTTCAGTGAATAACAACCTAAATTCCAGTCTGCTTCCTGACACAAAACCATTGCATGACCTCAGGAGACTTCTATGGAAAATACAGCGCATGGCCGAATGGACTACCGTTGTTCGTTTATGATACATATATAGGGCCCTATTTTAAGAGCGCTAGCGCTAGCACTATGCTTTTAATCATAAGCGCTAAGTCAACGGGCATTTTCATGCAAGCTACGCTGAGTCTAGGCACAAGTTGGCGACATTGCTTGAACAACGCGCTAATGGGATGGGAGCAAGTGCAGTTTAATTCTGAGGTTCTTCTCCGGTTATTCCAATGTTTGCGACCTATTTATTAGTCCATTGCCTGTTATGGACCAGCGATATAAACGGACAGCATAAGAAGTTAGAAGTGTAAATGAGCTGTATGCAACGAATTAGAAGAATAGAAATATGGACTAAGTTCTCGTCAGGATTTGGATTTTCATCTACTTTCACACAAATCATGGCTAGTATTAACAGTCATTTATCGGCACGCACTTCAATTTCACCAATTTTTTATTCATTTCTATGTCAAACAAAACGAAAATCTAATAAAAATAACAAAGTGGTTAAAAAAGATTTTCTCGCTCTAACAACTTTAAATACAAATCCAATAAAAAATACATAAAAATCACTCTACGACAATTGGTGGAAAAATACTGTGAAGGGGTTAAAGGAAAAGGAGGCGGCGAGAACCGGCTTGCCAATATAAATAATATTTTAATTATAAACTGAAACAAAAAAGACAAACACACACACACACGCACAGGTGAATCTCTCTCTCTTGCACTACCGTCCTCTGTCGGCCCTTATCCCTCTTGAGGGCTAATTAGCCTGATTAGGGGCCGGGTGTGCGGAATCACGACCCGCCCTCCGCCCTGCCACATTCCTCCCTTGTTCTCTCATGACGTACACCGCCCCCACCCCCCCCCCCCCCCCCCTTTTTCCTGGGGAGGGGCTTGTCTGCCGGCAGGTCATCCCCATCTACCTGGATGAAGGAAGGGACAAGGGGAGGGAAACAAAAAAAAGTGTGGCACCTACACGGCGATCGTGCCAAATTAACAAAACATTTCAAAAATGAGAGGGAAAGGCCAACACGGAGCGGCAGTGAAAGAGAGAGAGAGAAAAAAACACTCCTCCACCCTCGAATGGACTTCAGCCACGCCTTCCCGGACGGATCGGAGGCAGACCTCCGGCCCCTGGCGGACGGAACACCCCGCCGCATTTTTGGTGGATGGTAGGGGTCTTTCAGGAGATGGTAGTTATCAGATGATAACTGGATGCCATGTGCAGAAATATTGAGTATTATTGATTTTAACTTGGCTTGCATATTTGCACATTTTTGTGAATCACTTAACTAGATGTTACACTATGTGTCTAGCCTATATATGAACTAGCCTCCCATATGTCTATAAACCACACATTACACAGTAGCTGTTTACACAAGGTTTTCTGTTGTTGTTTGGACTCTGATCTACTTCAAGTCCTTTTCCCTCTTTCAATCTTTGCATTACTTTCTCCCATACGTTCCCTATTCGTAGTATTATTGTCAAGAATAACTGCTATTTCTCAGCAGTTCTTTATTTGGCAAGTTTCTGGTGTGGATGTGACTCACCAAATGCTTATCATGGGGAATCATCATGCATGTGACTTTTATATCTGTGGACACTAGTGCACAGCTGACAGCATTCTGATTGTTAAGGTGTGCTGGATTGGTTTCCAGATATTCAAGCTGGGAATCATTATACATAAATAAGACTTTGCATTTTCATTCTTTAGCAGGGGTGGGGCCAGAAGGGTGGCACCCTAAAAATGAGCTTTACCACCCAACTCGAATCCCGCTCTCATCCTGGAGACGGTGCGCAACAGCTTAACCCATCCGTGTCGTGCGTGGCCCATAACAAAATTGTGCTGCTGTCTGGGAGGACACAGCGTTTCACCTCAGTAGACAAACCCCCAATGGATAAGACACCGTGCACACAATAGTGCTTTTACAGATGTGGTCACTATGAACCGTTGTTGTATGGAAAAGAGCTGGGTGAAGATTCTTCCACACAATAAATAACAGTATATGAGTTTGGAACTACATGAGGTTGAGTTAATACTGACAGAATTTGTTCATTGTTATTTTTTACCATAGAACCATAAAAGCTTGCAAATGGGGAAAGGAAACTGTACAATAAAGCCAAAGAGAAACCAGGAGAGATTTTCATTCCGGTTTTAACATTCATTGGGTTATGGAGGTAATTTAGTATTCTTTGATCCTACAGATTGACATAGAGGTCAATGGTTCACCTGTGGATCTTCAAATGAAGCTTGGAGACAACGGAGAAGCATTCTTTGTTGAGGAGACTCAACAGGCCAGTGTGAGTTTTATTTATATCAGTGCATTAATGCATTCTTATTTCACAAGTGTAGTGTGCTAGATTTCATATATAGCATAAACAGCCTTTTTTCATACTAATAAGTTGTTGCTGATAAAGCCAAAAGGTCCTCAACATGCAGTAAATAATTGGACATTCAAAAGTAAATAATTGGACATTAAAACCTTTAAAGGAATATTTCAGGTTCAATACAAGTTAAGCTCAATCAGCAGCATTCGTGGCATGATATTGATAACCACTAAGATTAAATTGGACTTGTCCATCCTTTTCTTTAAAAAAGCAAACATCTTTGTTCCAGTGAGGCACTCACAGTACAATGGAAGTGAATGGGGCCAATCCGTAAACGTTAAAATACTCACCGTTTCGATTAGTGACGTGACGGGAAGCTCTGCGCACTTTGCTAGTTTTAACACTATTAATGTTATAAGGCGGTGAGATTCGATACACTCTGGTCCGTAACTGTTCTAGGAGGACAATATGTCAAAGAATTCAAAATCCTCAGGCTCTGGAGACATTGAAAGACACTTTACCTACAGGAAGCTGAAAAATTGGGGAAGATATGGGGTAGACGTGGTTTCTTTAGTGCTGGGTCAATTAAGAGCAGGGGAGTCATTACACTGATATATAAACATCTGCAATTCAAATGTCTCAAACAGTTTAAAAATAAATTAGGAAGAGTCATTATTGTTTTAACTGAAATTCAGGACCAAAGTCTTTTTTTGGCTAAAATTTACCCACCTAACATTAATGATTAGAGCTTATTTTTATAGATCTTGAAGGGATATTGCTAGCCGCTGGCACCCCTCATGATATAATATTGGGAGGAGACTTCAATCTATTGATGGACTCAATCAAAGAAACTTTGTGGATCCATTAGATCTCCCTTGACTGACGACTGAGCAAAACAATTCCCTTGATTCTGACATAACCTTGGAGGAGCTTGATGAGGTAATTAAGGCCTTGCCTATAGGCAAGGCTTTGAGGCAAGACGGCTTTGCCACTGAGTTTTTAGATCTTATGCTACAGAATTGGCTCCAATTTTGCCATTAAAGAATGGAAAGCTTCCACCAACCTTGGCACAAGCCCGGATCAGTCTGATTCTTAAAAAGGACAAAGATCCAAGCGAGTGTAAGAGTTACCTTCCAATTTCCCTGATCCGGCTAGATGTTAAAATATTGTCCAAAATTTTGGCTAACCAGTTAAGTTATGACATCTCTTATAAATATAGATCAGGTGGGGTTTATTCGGGGCCTCTGATAACATTAGACATTTCATCAATATCATGTGGTCAGTGACGAATGATCAGACTCAGGTCGCTGTCATCTCACTTGACAATGAAAAAGCCTTTGAAATGGTCGAATGGGATTATCTTTTTAAGATTTGGAAATGTACGGGTTTATACGGGTTTATAAGTACGGGGTTGTACTTTTATAGGTTGAATTAAGTTACATTATGGACACCCGGTACAAACAGTCGATACAAACAGATGTATTAATTTCAGATAATTTTACTCTGGATTGGGGCACCCGACAGGGTTGCCCTCTTTCCCCATTATTGTTCTGTCTTGCCCTGGAACCATTAGCAGCCGCGATAAGAAAGACGGATGATTTTCCAGGGGTGATGGCGGGAGGTGTGGCAAATAAGCTTTTGCTTTACGCAGATGATTCTAAAGCAGTTCAGTGGAAAGGAGGCGCGAAAACTGGCTTGACGATATAAATAATATTTGAATGATTAACTAAAACAAAAAGCACAAACACACACATGACGGACATGTCCGTAAACGATTTCTCGCTCCCGCACCATCCTCCGCAGTCGGCCTTTATCCCTCTCGGAGGCTTGATTAGCCTGATAAGGGACCAGGTGTGTAGGATCACGACCCGGCACCGCCCTCTGCCCTGCCACAATGATATTTTATTATTCATCTCTGACCCTACTACATACAGTATATTCCTTGCCTCCTCAGGATTATTAATTCCTTCTCTAAATGATCGGGATACAGAGTTAATTGGTCTAAATCCAAAGCTTTGGCTCTGACAGCATACTGCCCAGTAACGGCTTTTCAGCAGGTGCCTTCCTGTGGCCCAAACAGGGCATCAAGTATTTGGGTATATTATTCCCAGCAAATTTGTGATTTAGTTATTTACTATTAATAATTTTTACTTTAATAAAAAAGGTTTTCGAGCGATGTGGACAGGTGGGCTTCATTACATGTATCTATGTGTCCCCCTCTCTTATTACAAACAATTTGATAGCGTAGCAAAGTCCTTCATTTGGATTGGTAAACGTCCCAGGTTACATTTCAGTAAATTGCATAGGCTGATTGACAAAGGTGGGCTAGGCCTTCCCAAGATTTTGTTTTATTATTATGCATTTGGTCTCAGACATTTGGCACATTGGTCGCTTCCACCTGAGAGAGACCTTTTTTCTAGAAAGACCTTTGATTTAGGTTTTTCAGAGAATGTATTTTTAACATGTGTAATTTGTCTTTTGATATGTTGATTTTGTTTATATATGTTTTTGCTTTGATTTGTGAATCAATAAAAACCATTTCAAAAGTGGAATGTCAAATCTATGATTCGTGTTTCATTTCTGATTTTAAAAAGTGGTTAATTGTACAGGAAACAATCCCCGCCCACCTGGTGACATCACCAATACCAACAGACTCTGATCCAGTGTTCTGGGGGCAGGAGTCTTCTGTGATTGGTTCAGGTTTAGAGGACGGAGTCACAGAGGAGGAGAGCGGAGTGGTGAAAAAGAAAAAGAGGAGGAAAAGAAAACACCGGACGACTGATCAGAGGAAAGAAGAGCAGAACACTCATGGAGCAAATCAGTAATGACTTATTTTATACATGTGATATTAATTGACCACAAGTGCATTCATTCACCCTTTCTCACACATTCTCTAAATTTGTTTGGGACACACACGCCCAGTATTAAATTGTTTCCAGGAACATTAGTAATGTGTGTTTGTGGCTTTCAGGGTGCCATCATTTTCACCCAGTGAAGTCAGACAGACTCATAGACGGTTAGAAAGTTATACTCCCTCTGATGAAGACTGGCCAACAGACAGGTACACACACACACACACACACACACACACACACACACACACACACAAACACAAACAATCATGTCATGAATGACTCATGATTGTTATGAAATCATCTGATTAGTCAAACTTTTCACTGACCATTGATCTGCTGTGCACGTTCATGATAGGGCAAAAGAGCAATAGTTCACGCTGCCCCCTCGTGGCATTGGGGCACTCAAGCAAAAACTAATTTGTTTATCTATAAACATGTCCTCTACAGTGATAGCAGAACAAAACAGAGAACAGAACTGACTAAATATGTCTGAAGAGTTTGTAGTGGAAGAATTGATGCATTTCTATGTCCAGCCTTATTATTTTGAACGTTTTTGGACCGGTGCCAGTTCACAGTGGACAGAGTTACATGCACGATGCCGAAAATACAAAACAAGCGATCGATAGAATGTACCGTCGCTTGTCACGACTGGTTAGGACAAAAACACTGATTACCATAGAAAATATACCTTTTCTGTAGTACTCTGATTTCAGAGTACTCCATTAAAAAAATAAGGCTGGGCATAGAAATGTGTGCAACTTTTTCTGTGTTAAAATACTTTAAAAACTAAAAGACATTCGTTGGTCAATTTTCTTGAAAACTGTAAATACTTTGTCTCTGTAGCACTATAAAAATTCCTTTGTTTGTTTGAGTGGCCCATCCAGTCTGACCCCCTATATGTTTTTTACTTGATGCAAACTGACAAAATGTTCATAATCAAAAGGTTTATTTAAGTCATTGTCTGTATGAAATGCATTTTAGAGCTGAACAAACAGAAAAGTGAGCATCACATCATTGACCCACATAAAACACGTCATGTGGCTCTTTTACAGGAGTGTGTCAGAGCCCAGCTCTCCTAAAAGTGATTCAGAATTGACGATGAAATCATCAGAAAGATCTCGTGATGATCACTCCCATATGCAGTGGACGTGGGGCGAGCTGCCTGAATCTACTAAGGTATGGACTTTAGTGCCATTGTATATATATATATATTCTGTATGTGCAGTCTTGTCAAATGGCAACCAAAACAGCATTTCAATAAATATAGGTGATGCAGGTTAACTCCTGTTTTAACTCATAACTTCACCCTTTAACTCATGTGTCAAGTTCATAGAAATACACCAAGTCAACAAAACAACATGGTGCCGATCACAGCGGAGTTAGTTTTTGGGAGAAACGCAACAAAACTACATAGGCTAAAAATCTCACTAAGTTTTTCAAAGCCTGTTGAGTCAAAAGAGTAGAGTCTCTAGATTCATCCAAAAGGCCACGCTGTTAAACACAATGACCACGTACGTGGACTATAGGCTCATTTTCTTTAAAATATCCTATATGTACTGTGCATTATCACCTTGAGAATCAATGGATGCATCCAGAAGCTGTCAATTGTTGCTTTCAGAGGCTTTATATGCTGTTCTGAGACCAGTGCAGACAGACAGCACACTGGAAGTCATTCCCTAATTAGGGAGCAATTAGTATATCTTTCCTATGCATTTAAGTGCACTCACTCCTAAAATCCGACCAAAAGTTCAGTTTTAGGCTGCAGATGATGTTTGGATCACTCAACATGATTGACAGACATGTGACAATGATAATCAGTCCATAGATTCACAATTTATCATGAATAATTAAATTCATGTTAACATGGTTGGCTGTGATTGGATGATGCAGGACATTACTTTGAATCAGAATTATTTATGCAAATTTCTGATGTAACGCCTCAAAAACATGAATACCCAACACGCCTGGAAAATAACTTTCTATAGCTTGATATTATTCAACATTTCATAATTTAGTCCCACTGTCCACATAGGGGGACATGCATTTTTAGGAAAACTATTGGTCTAAAAATTATTATTATTATTATTATTATTATTATTATTATTATTTTGCATGTTTCTAAGGGGTTACTAGTTACAGATCATAAAGGGGAATGGAAAATGCACACAGCAGTCACGCTCCAGCCTCAGGAGGATAATACACCATCTTACTACAAACTATTAAAGGAAAAAACACAAAAAATAGTGATTTACTTTCATCATGAAAAGATGGAAATTTGAGTTATTCTTAGTTGAAAAATTAGCTCTCAAATCTTATTTGTGTGTCAATTCCAAACATTAAAATGTGTCGTGTTGTGATCGGTGAAGAGATGTTAAATGTAAGTATTTATTGAGCATTTGTGTTCTACATTCATATAAAATAATAAGCCGCTCGGGACCGTGTGTTCCAGAGATTTTACTGAAACACTTCTTGTCCTGTAAACCTCTTTCAGATCAGTCCCAGAGACCGGGCGGATTCTCTTCAGCTGTTGAGCATTACACCATCAGAAAACACTCACTTCAGGATCATTACTGATGCCAACAGCATGACGACCCACTCGGATCAGAGTCCACAGTCCTCTGAACACATGCGTCCCATCATCAGACCTCAGCCCCAAACTCCTCAACTTGAAACATGCCAACATCATCAGCATCTCACAGAGCCTCAATCCCTCAAACATCACGTACAAAGATCTGAATCTCACAGCAGCACGCTGGAGTCCGACTCTCTAACACCAAGACCACCCCATCACACATGCAAACTACAACCACACCTGCTGGAACATCATCCAAACAAATTAGCTCATCATACATCCAAACTGGAACTTCATATTCCAAAAGCATCAAATCCAGGATCATGTTCATCAGTGAGGGGTCACCTGCCCATGTTTGTACCCCAAGCTGCTGCTCGTCTGCTGGGAGACATGACAGAGAGCGGCCCAGAGTTTAACACCTCCTCCAATCCCGAATCAGCTTGGAAGAGGAAAGGTAGTAAACACTGGCCTAATTTAGGAGTTTGACGGAGGTATTTTACAGTGCGTTAGAGTAAGATGTTTGCATTATGTGTTTAGTTGTGAGGAGGAGGAGTCAGCACCAGGGTCCAGATGACATCTATCTGGAGGATCTCAGTGGCTTGGAACCGCATATAGCTGCTCGCTACTTCCCCAACAGGTAATGTTATGCATCCATTTTATCCCACATATATTTATTTCCATATATATTTATTTATACATGTATTTATTTGTACTTTTCTGTGTGCAACATGGAAATGAGGGAGGCGGTTCTTGCGTAGCTCCGGTGCATCATTGGTTGAGAGCTCAATAGTATTGATACGTGGTTAACTCTCTAGATATATGTGAAACGTCAGCTATAGTTTACACGAGATATGGCTATGACCTCCAATTGGGAGGGGGAGCAGGAGATGGGTGTGAAATACGGGAGACTCCCGGGAAAAACGGGAGTGTTGACCGGTATGGTCTTCACTGGTCTCGGAACAGTTTGAAATGCAACTTATTTTCATCCTAACACCATATAAAGCCTCTGAAAGCAACATTGTTCAGCTTTTGGATGAACCCATTGATTCTCAATGTAAACTGCACAGTAAATATAGGATTTGTAATGAAACCCTTGTGCTATTGCACACATTAGAGGTCATTGTGTTTAGCGCCGTGGCATTTCGTGATAAATCGCTCAAATGGCATATCGGATGAATCTAGAGACTCTAATCTTTTGACTCAAACAGGTATCAATGTAAAAACTTAATTAGGTTTTTTGGCATTTCTCCCAAAGACAAACTCCGCTGCGGTCAGCGCCATGTTGATTTGCCACATGACTCCATCCTTTGAAAGTTGAACCCTTTACTGACAGCACAGACTCTCTTGAACTGAGATCAGTTGGCTTAAATGGAGTTAAATTATGTGTTGCGTATAGTGAAGCCAAACTGCAACGTCCATGCAGGTGTATGGGGGGTGTTTCAGGGGGTCACACAATGTTAAATGTCGAAAGGTCTTGGGATGCAAACTGTTGTTAAATATACACAAGTTTTGTTGTAATCAGTGTGATTTTATACAAATATTTAATGTATATTTAGGATGCATTACTGGATTGCACGAATGGCTCTAAAAAGTCTTACAACGAGAATTACATTAAATGTTTGTCTGATTTATTATATCTGCACTGTCGAAATCTCATCATTTGGCAATGCTTAGGACAGTCAATGCAATACAACCAAAAGCGTTACCACAAAATGACAAAGAATAGTCAATGAACCCATTAAGGAGCCGAAATTCCTTACAATTCCCATCCCTAGTCATGCCTAACATCACCCTTTAACCATAATAATTTAAAAATGACACCTGCACTTAACTGTGTGATGTCTGTGTCTTGTAGTGAGCCATCAGGAAGACATTGGGATGAGGATTATAGTCGCTCAGGGTCTCAGTCACCACAGTCCATAAACAGCACAGCAGCTGACAGCGGCACAGAGTGTTTATCTGATTCTTCCTCTGACCTGCCAACAGTCTCTCTGTCACTGTGTGGAGGACTCAGAGACAACGCTCAAATCAACAAAGGTGAACACAGTCAATATATGTACCAATATAAAACACCCTTACTCCTACACCGTGTCCGAACCAGGTGAAAAGTGATGAAGTGAGCAGCAGTAAGGCGAAGTATCTCTTCTATGCTATAGTGTGCTTTTGTGCCCACTAGCCATTGATTTTGCCCATGACAGTAACAAGTGATACTCGACAAGACATTTTGTTGGTCGCTTGATTTCTATTCAAACATGAAATTTACTTTGGTTGATTGATATCGTCTCGATGAGGACAGAAAAATAACATGATGCTGCACACTTGTAGCGTTGCGCCAGGTGAGAACACGCCACGGTGAATGACAAACTGGCACGTTATTCCTTAAATGGGTCATTAACAAATAACAGATGTCTAGTTTAAAACGCTTTTTTCAGGTTCGTTGAAATGTAATCTTTGTGTCCATGTTTACTATGTGATATATATAAACAGTGTGTATTTGTGGGAGTAATGACGTCATTTTTATATCAAGAATTAACATTTTTAATAGTGCAAATGTAATAATTGCTGATATAAAATAAAAATCATTTTCACTAGTAGTAATTCCATTCCTAATATCATGAATTATTATTTTAAAAATTAATTATGGATATATATAACAGGTCATACATTAATAGCATTGTCTACAAACATAAAAAAATATATCAAAAATGGATTTAATGACTTAAAAAATGTGTGTCCATCAAGTTAAAGGTATTAAAATACTTTTCTTGCACCTTGACGTGTACACAACTTAATTATTTATTTAAAAAATAAATAAGCTGTGTACACAATAATAAATCAATCCATAAAAATACATGTTTTTCAAAGTAAAAAATATTTATTATTATTATTATTATAATTTTTTTAACCTGAACAAAATTTGCCCTTTCAAGAAAAATGTCAAAATATCTAAAAACCTAAAATTTCACACACAAAGTCATTGGGGTCTAAAGTTTTTTCTCTGTTTTCAATGTTTTTCAATTATTATTAATTACTCGGGATTATCTGTGGTGCTCAGCAAGTGTTGACGTTTACTATCACACCTGGAGTTGCAAGTTCGAATCTAGGGCGTGACTCCAGCCAGGTCTCCTAAGCAACCAATTTGGCCCGGTTGCTAGGGAGGGTAGAGTCACATGGGGTAACCTCCTCGTGGTCGCTATAATGTGATTCTCGCTCTCGGTGGGGCGTGTGGTGAGTTGTGTGTGGATGCCGCAGAGAATAGAGTGAATCCTCCACACATGCTACGTCTCCGTGGTAACGCGCTCAATAAGCCACGTGATAAAATGCGCGGATTGACGCTCTCAGACGCGGAGGCAACTGAGATTCGTCCTCCACCACCTGGATTGAGGCGAGTCACTACACCACCAGAAGGACTTAGAGCGCATTGGGAATTGGGCGTTCCAGATTGGGGAGAAAAAGGGGAGAACCCTTACTTATGCCAACATATATTTTTCATCATCATTGTGCATGACATTTTTAATTTTGATGTAGAGAAATTCCTAGAGCATATGGTCACGTATCAGGAGTTTGCTGACAATCCAGCCATCATTGACAATCCAAACCTGGTGGTGAGAATTGGCAACAGGTGAGTGACTAGTGAATAACAATAAAACAACATTTAGTTAATAGGTGTACCTACTTTAAAGAAAATGTATATTGATTAATTTATGGATTTAAATGTCATTCATCGTAAAAGAAAAATCAGATTTGTCAAATCTGGTTTCGTTTCTTTCAGATATTATAACTGGACATTGGCAGCACCATTGATTCTCAGCTTGCGTGCCTTTCAGAAGAATCTGCCTAAGGTTTGACTTCGAGTATTAAAAGAGAAGACAATTAATTGACAGAGGATTGAAAACGAGTGACCAGATGTGTTTCTTGTAGGCCACAGTGGACGCCTGGGTAAAAGAGAAAATGCCAAAGAAGACGAAGCGCTGGTGGTTCTGGAGGAAGAGCAAGGTCTGTAAAACATTTGCAGAGACTTTATAAGGTGGAAGACTGCCTTTGGGATACAACAAATCCAGATATTCCAAATATTGTCTTTTATTTTTACAGTCACAGTCCAAAAAACAAGAGACAATTTACTCACTGAACGCAGAATGTCTTTCCCATTCAGATGATAAAAGTCCCTCAAAGTAAGACATACTAGTATTGCAACATGTAGATTTAGGAATGCAACCATGATAACCATGTTTTGTTAAACAAATACGCAGTTGTAAGATGTTACCATACTATTCATAATATATTACAATGTTCTTATCCTATAAGCTCTGAATGGCCCTCTTAAAAGCTGTACTTTACAATGCATGACTTTGACCAAAACTGAACAAGGGCTTTGAAATTTGCTGACAAATCAAAAGTGCACATATTATTGTAATCAGTAAAAACATCAAACTTAACAAATAGTCATGTCATATGTTGTTGGAAAGCTCTCAAAGAGTAGAATACAACCAGCCTATTTGTTTTACTCACAGATAAAAATATAGTGAGTAATAGCTAAGTATATGTCTTTGACATACATGTTAAATTTAAACAGGTGTTGCTTATAAGCCACGTTTTCACTAATAACTTCACGAAAAATTGATCATTAGATAATCCATGCAAAGTACAATGTGCACCAAGGACATGTAGGAGTTGGAAGTCATCCAAATATGGGCAGAGAGGATCGTTCACTCTAATTACAAAACCCTTTATAACCATCTACCACGAGAAGCTTGTTTTAGCTGGTTTTCCAGCAGAATAACGTCCCTCTAGGTCAGTGATGATATTCTGTTGATTTGATGTTTCCTCAGGCAGGCTGTGGTGTACAGTTCCAGTGAAGAAGAATCAAAGGAACTGAATTCGGCAGCAGAACCGTCCGTTCACACTCACTCATATAAGAAATCACTGCGGCTCTCTTCAGAGCAGATTGTGAGACGTGTGCCCACAAACACACAAATATATGAGATTCTGTATTCAAACTGAAAAATGCACTTTGTGTGTGTGTGTGTGTGTGTGTGTGTGTGGTTTACACAGGCTGGTCTTGGGCTTAAAGACGGACCCAATGCCGTGGTGTTCAGTATCACCACACAGTATCAGGGAACATGTCGCTGTGAGGGAACCATCTACCTTTGGCACTGGAGTGACAAGATAGTCATCTCAGATATAGACGGCACTATCACAAAGTATGTTATCAATCAACTTCCATACTCTAGACAGGTTAATCTCACAACAAACATGTCTGGTACATATAATAATATACATTTTATTTTGCATAAATAATATATATACATATATACATATATATATTATTATATATTTTTTTATTTGTGTGTATATATATATATATATATATATTATTATTTATTTTATAATGTATGTATATATATATAATAAAATAAATAATATATAAATTATAAAATAATAAATAATATATAATTATAAAATAATAATATATATTAATACATTACAATACTACCATTTATCATTTCTATGTATTATAAAGAAGTATATACTGTAAAAATATAATACAATATTATTATAAAACAAATTAATAAATAATTATTGTTATTTTAATAATAATATTAAATATAATTTTTTTATATTATTTAAATAATAGTCAAATATAAGAAAATATTTAAACATTAACAAATATTTTACTAGTTTTATTTAAATAAAATAATATTAAATAAAATCATAATTAATTTTTATAATTTTTTTTAAGTAAGCCAGTATTTTGATGACATTATTGATATAAATGAATAAAGCAATGCAAATCAATCTAAGAAATGTTAGTGGTCCTTAAACTGGGCTTAATATCCTATTTTATTTCTTTCTTTTGGGGTAAAATACAATCAGTCAAATATCATACTCTAATGGGATCATATTAGGATACAGATTTCACACAAATCAATGGAAAATTTGAAAATATTTAGCGAAAATAAATAAACTTTTCTTTTAAGGACCATTAACATTTTTAGCCTTATGATATATGTACATTAATAAAGATGTCTATTTTAAAGACTCTTGAGATTTTTTGCTGCATTGTGTAGTAATGCAGTTCAAATAATGCCACCCCCAAATCTCAGTATCCTGTTTTAATGTGGAAACAATCTCATTAACTTCAAATTGATTTCCCAATACAATTTCTTTCATACAGTGGGCTTTATTCCCCATCACAGGTCTGATGTTTTAGGTCAGTTCCTCCCTCAGCTCGGTAAAGACTGGACTCACCAGGGCATTGCAAAACTTTACCACACCATACATGAGTGAGACAAACTTGCAAACACCAGAAACTCATGTTCAATCTGACAAGAGTCTGCTGTTTAGACTCTCTTGTGTTTGGATTTGCAAAGACGGTTGTATGGATTTCATTTAGGAATGGCTACAAGTTCCTCTACTGTTCTGCACGGGCGATTGGCATGGCGGGCATCACCAGAGGGTACTTGCACTGGGTCAATGACCAGGGCACCATCTTACCAAGAGGACCTCTCATGCTCTCACCCAGCAGCCTGTTCTCTGCCTTTCACAGGTACATACACAGACACTAATCCGAGTCAATGAACTGCATCAGAAATGCATTTACTTGATTTTTCCGAATGTCTATAAAAGGTCATGTGTTTGAAATCACCTAAAACGGCAAAAACTCAGTTTTGACTTTTGGTCAAAACTGAGTTAAGACCAGAATGGAGACACTTGGCCTATAGTCTGTCTTGGCCTAAAATTAAATATTTAAAGTTTTATTAATTTAGACAAAAATCGGACAATTCAGTTTGGTGGAATTTTGGTCCATCCGTCCATCTTCAACAGCTTATCCGAAGTCGGGTCGCGGGGGGCAGCAGCTCCAGCAGGGGGCCCCAAACTTCCCTATCCCGAGCCACATTAACCAGCTCTGACTGGGGGACCCCAAGGCGTTCCCAGGCCAGTGTGGAGATGTAATCTCTCCACCTAGTCCTGGGTCTTCCCCGAGGCCTCCTCCCAGCTGGACGTGCCTGAAACACCTCCCTAGGGAGGCACCCAAGGGGCATCCTTACCAGATACCCAAACCACCTCAGCTGACTCCTTCAGACGCAAAGGAGCAGTGGATCTACTCCGAGCTCCTCACGGATGACTGAGCTCCTCACCCAATCTCTAAGGGAGAAGCCCGCAACCCTTCTGAGGAACCCCATTTCAGCCGCTTGTACTCGCGACCTTGTTCTTTCGGTCATGACCCGGCCATCATGACCATAGGTGAGGGTAGGAACGAAAATTGACTGAAAATTTGCCTTCCGGCTCAGCTCTCTTTTCGTGACAACGGTGCGATAGAGCGAGTGTAATACCGCCCCCGCTACCCCGATTCTCCGGCCAACCTCCCGCTCCATTGTCCCCTCACTTGTGAACAAGACACCGAGGTACTCAAACTCCTTTACTTGGGGCAATACCTCCTTCCCTACCCGGAGTATGCACTTTTTGGTTGTTTTTCGAAAGTTGGAGTGCCTGTTACTCCAGAGGTATTAAAGATATCTTCATATCCTTTTAGATTCTGGTTCAGAACAAACTTTCCTTTTTGCACATTCATTTTTAAGGCCCCACATGGAGATACAGTATGATGCTCTCAATGTGGCTCCATTTGCAAATGGTTTGATTTTACCCATTTGTGTTAATAAATAGTAAATGGTCTGCGTTATTCAAATTCTTATCCTTGGTGGTATTCAAAGCACTTTCCACTGTGACTCATTCACCCATTCACACACCAATGAGGGCAGAGCTGCCATGCAAGGCACTAGCCTGCCATTGGGAGCAACTTGGGGTTCAGTGTCTTGCCCAAGGACACTTCGGCATGTGGAGTCATGTGGGCCGGGAATCAAACCACCAACCCTGCGATTAGTGGCCGACCCGCTCTACCACCTGAGACACAGCCGCCCCAAACACCAACTGTGGGTCACAGTATGAAGCTAGTTTTTAGTGTCCAACAAAACAAAGGTCTGAAGTACAAATAATGTTGAAACTAGAAATGCACCTTAATTTAGTCTCTCACTCTCTCTATCTCTCTCTCTCTCTCTATCTCAGGGAGGTGATTGAGAAGAAGCCAGAGAAGTTTAAGATTGAATGTTTGACAGACATTAAGAACCTCTTCCCTCACAACTCTCAGCCGTTCTACGCAGCCTTCGGCAACCGCAGCAATGTAAGACACGTGAACTTCCCAGTACCTGCAACAACAGAGTTCATGTCTTAACATACTGATGTTTGTTTATTTCAGGATGTGTTCGCCTATAAATATGTTGCTGTGCCAGCATGTCACATTTTCACGGTGAACCCAAAAGGAGAAGTCATTCAGGAGCAGTGCAAAAGCAACAAGACATCGTAAGAACACAGCAGAGACGTGCACACTAATCAGTGTGCCCTTATTTGATTTGCTTGGCTCTTACTCCTAAACATCTGTTGCACTGAAAGATATCTGACAACTTTATTTAACATTCACATTTCAGATATAGTCATCTAAGTGAGCTGGTGGATCATGTGTTTCCTCTGATGGACAAACAGCAAAACTCTGCCTTCATCTACCCAGAATTCAGTTCTTTCTGCTTTTGGAGGGAGCCAATCACTGACGTCTGTCTGGACGAGCTGCTGGGACAGTGATTGGCTGAGCTTGTTGAGAGGCCCTGACCTGATTGGTCAGTCTCTAATGTGTATAAAAGGACAAAACTTTGTAGTCGATCTGTAGTTTCTTATAAAGATCACTACAAGTGTGTTAAAGCAAATGAATATATACAGAGCTGCCGTTAAATACATAATTCAATTTAAAGCCTTAACTAAGCTTATGCTACACCGAGCAAATGTGTATTTCTAAAACAGAGTTAAAGTACACCTAATTTGTAAAGTATTGTGATAAATGTTGAGTAATGGTCAATGTATCGCCTAAATCTGCTTTGTGTTTGTGTGTGTGTGTGTGTGTTAGTGTTAGTGTGGGCGTGTGTGAGTGTTAGTGTGTGTGTGCAGGTGTGTTAGTGTGGCTGTGTGTGTTAGTGTGTGTGTGTGTAGATGTGTTAGTGTAGTGTAGGTATGTATGTGTGTGTGTGTAGGTGTGTGTGTGTGTGTATATATATAAATAGTTATAAATCAAAAAGGGGAACTCTTCAGAGTCACATAACCACAAAGTATAATGTGAAAAACGTGAAAGAAATGATACAAATATAAAACAGTAATTTTGTGTCCCATTTTCCTTTATTATACAGAGGTTTGGGTTGTTTATGCAATGTTACAGATGGTCTGTCGATAGTTGGATTCAAAGAGGAACAGTAATGCCTTCTGTGTACAGTAGTCTCGTGTACAAATGATTGTGCCATTGACAAAATATACAGTATGTCCACACAAATAAAACATCTTTCATGAATGTGAAATTGTCCAATATGTTCAAAAGACAAAATGTCGATCTGAAAAGTGTTTTTAAGCCGTAAGAGTGTTAAACTGCACTAAAGCAGCTCTGAACTTCATTTCTGTGACCCTGTTTTTAAGATAAAGCTTGACGTTATTTGTTAGTCAGTGAGATTTATAGTTTGTCAACTCTGATACAGTCATACAGTCACTTTATGACTGTTTTTATGGCTGTGGTGTTCCAGCACTGAATATTTGATAAAGTAAAGCAATATTTAATTATTTTGGTATGTCTGGAAGAACTTGCTCTGAATGCATATTCTAATATCCTCTAGAGCCACTGTACTATAATACCCATTAAGCACTGAACGAAAAAAAACATAGGTTACATTTGGACCACAAATGTCACACACATTTTTTTTATAAAAGATTGAAAAAATAGATGCAACAAATTGGTTTATAATTCTCTTAATTAGCGCTTAATGGTTCATGATCCACGAAACATCATTTCGATGTTTCCGTTTCGGTTTAAGGAGGATTTTAAAGGGGAAAAAAGTTTTGATCCCTAAAAGAATAAAAATCGAGTTTTAAAGAATAGATCAAAACACATTAAACTTATAGTGTATTTTCAATGACTTATTCCTAATTACTATAAGAGTTGAGCATCTGCCAGAACATCTCCCTCACCCAGACATTTGAACTGAACTCAATTAATTTGGTGTTTATGTGTACAGTCTGGATGTGTTCATAATGATCAGGGATGAAAAATCATCCCTGGTGAAACAGGAGATAAAGTCATGGCAAGTTTTCCATTTTTTTCCAGTTGATTTTTGTATTGTTGTTATATTTGAACCGAGGGGTCATTTTTTTAGCTTCAATACGGAACGACATGCAGGATGTCCTGACTAATATGATGCAGTTTGCATATGCAACCCTGCAAAACAGGGGATTTATATGCCGTACCAGCAATGATGTGCAAATCGTGTCATTAATAACAGCTTTTCCTGCTCCCGCCAAATGATGAAGGCCATGGATTAGTTTGAGCACTAAGGCTAACTCATTTTAGCTAACTTAACTAATGTGATCCCTGTGAGGCACTTATTACCTTCAAATACTCAGGTCGTTGGATAATTAGAGTATGTCAGGAAAATTCACTATTTCTTTTGTCAGAAATTAAAACTTCTGAGAGTAATTCCAATTTTTTGGTAATGTAACTGTAATCGGATTACAATGGGTTTTTAGGTAACTGTAACGAATTACAGTTACCTAATTTTTGAATCCCGATTACCTTAAGTCGTTACAAGTAATCCGTTACTCCCCAAGCCTGTCCATGTGGAATCAGTCTCGTGTTCGGATCTGGACTGTGGTCAACTAATTGGTGAACTCCGCTTTAAAATGATCATTAGAGGTGCTGTAAGGGATGTTGTTTCATGGAAAGGACTGAAATAAGTGTCCTTATATATCTAGGCCTGATGGGCACCTGTTTGCCAGCATTTTATGGACACCCTTACCCTTGTCCATTGTTGCCAAAGGTTTGCCAGAGGTTCACCACTACCGGCAAAGAGCTGCAAACGTCTGGCGAATCAAAAGCTAATTTGCATATGAAAACAATGAGCTGAAATGTGTTATAAAAATCTTCACTTCAGTTCTGCTGAAGAAGGAAAGTCATACACATCTGGGAAGGTGAATCAATCATGAGAGATTTTCATTTTTGGGTGATCTAACCCTTTAATGCCATATTCTGATTCACAATTTGACAACCGTGGGAACAAAAGTAGGTATAGCTGCAGGCCGGAGACCTCCAAATGTGGGTGGGATCTCCAAAAGAGGGTGGGGTTACTCCAAAATGGGGAGGGGTTACTGCAAAAGAGGGTTACGCCAACACCTTGAGGTTAGGGGCTCCCTATGTCTTTAATGGTGATTTGGAGATCCCGCCCCTTTTTGGAGCAATGCCTGCAGCTATGTGCTTAACATGCTTTGTGTCGGTCTCAATGGTATCGGTGCGGTGTTTTGGAAAGAGGGGGTGTGGCTAGAGGGGGTGTGGCTAATCAATTGTGCATTCTTGTGATAGTTACAATGGCTAAAATCACTTACAGCACCTTTAAATCAATACATTCAAGTGCAGTATCATGCCAGACAAACAAAATCGTTTTTAGCTCTTAATTTATATAATTTTTTGAAGTCAGTCTTTGTTTTTAAATGGATAATTATTATATTAAATACGTCTTGGACAGCGTGGCATCAACAAAAACAGATGATCGTGTTATTCAGCATGATTTGAGTCTGAACAAAGGAGTTAACATGATCAGTGTCACTTTTTACGTGATTAGTGACCTAGAAATAGTGCAGAATCTATTAGATTTTGAATCCCAAATGTTCAACGTCTTCTCAGACTTTTGGACCCATCTTTATGCACATCTTTCTCAGTGGGTTATCGCTTGGCAACGGTTGGGTAAAGCAGCACTCCGCTGAACGAAGACAGAATTTCACTGGGCGATGAAATTGCCAGTTTCCCTGCTGTCATCACAAGTCCCGCCCTCTGACCGCGCTTCAAATTGAGCGCAAGGCTTAGAGAGGCGGAGCCACCACAGACACACCCCTCGGTGAGTCCAGCCCCTACTCCAGCAGTGTAAAGCTTCTGAATGTTTCGATTGGCCACTGAGAGAAAAGCCTCGAGTCGCTCTCCTGTCTGAGCAGTTAGCACAGCACTGAGCATGTACCGGCCATCCATGGGCGCAGTGAACACACCTATAGAGATAAATATTCAAATTAAAGTTAACATGAAATACAAACGTACTTCCTTAATACACATTCCTGGTCTTATTGTGCACAAATGATTGCAGCATGTTATTCCAAAGATCTTTATACTTCTTTATCAACACTTAATAACGTTACCTCATTTTGTTTTTCCTCATACATTTGAACAGTCCGCCAGTAACATGCTACACGCCAAAGTTTAACCCTCCTATTGTATTCGGTCATTTTTGCCCGAAATTGAATTTCGTAATTTACTAAAAATGGTTTCCATCCTGGTTTCCCCTTTTTCTCCCTGATCTGGAATGCCCAATTCCCAGTGCGCTGTAAGTCCTCGTGGTGGCGTAGTGACTCGACTCAATCTGGGTGGCGGAGGACGAATCTCAGTTGCCTCCACGTCTGAGACCGTCAATCTGCGCATCTTATCATGTGGACTGTTGAGCGCGTTACCACGGAGACGTAGCGCGTATGGAGGCTTCACGCTATTCTCCGCGACATCAACGCACAACACACCACACGCCCCACCGAGAGCGAGAACCACATTATAGCGACCACGAGGAGGTTACCCCATGTGACTCTACCCTCCCTAGCAACCGGACCAATCTGGTTGCTTAGGAGACCTGGCTGGAGTCACTCAGCACGCCCTGGATTCGAACTCACGACTCCAGGAGTGATCAATACTCGTTTAGCTACCCAGGCCACCCAATAAAAATCGTTTCCTTTATCTGAGCAGTGCAAGACTTGGTGACTTTTCCTCCATTTGCAATCTGAACATAAAAAAAATTAATTGGGCTTGATTCGATAAGTTTAAGTGGCTGTAAAAAAATAAAGCGACTCCTTTGGTATTCATGGTCAAAACTGACCGACCATAGAAAATGAATGAGAAAGACCAAAAAACAGAGCCATTTTTTTTAGCTGTCAAATACAATCAATGAATCAGCAACAGAATAGACAGAAATTACAGGGTGAGACTCTAAAACATCCTCAGTGCAACACACACTCACACACACACACACACACACTCTCTCACACACAGTCACACACATTCACTCTCACTCTCACACACACACTCTCACACTTGCACACTCGCACACACGCACACACACCCCCTCACTCTCACACGCACACACACACCCTCACTCTCTCACACACACACACACACTCACTCTCATTCTCACACACACACTCACACACACACACACACACACAATATATTTTTACTCTAGAATGTTTGAAAGTGCAAAATGTTTACTCTCGTTTTACTCTCTAATTGAATTTCACAATTAAAATAATTGATGTTTCTTTTTGTTCATTTTATTGATATTATTATGCATTTATTTTGTGTTCTACCAATAGTTTGAAATAAATTATTGGTAGAAATCTTCCTTTTGTAACCCCATGGTCAGGTTTGATTGCATAATGACATTAACTGCAAAAACTTCAAATCAATTTTAAAACGCTAAACTTTTAAAAAAATGATAGTTTTATAGTGCCTAAATAAATATCCAAATGCATATAAAATTAGGTTACAACAAGCCATCAGAATATACAGTTGGTGTCTACAGTCGTGTATTGGTATTAAAATCATGTTATTTACATTGTTCAGCAGATGGCAGCAATCCAATGTGTGCCACATTCTCATATTTTCTTCATGTTTCAACTTACAGAAGATTTTTCAGAAATGTGCTTATTTGTGTATGCAAATTAATGGTAAAATGTAGAAATTTACATGTAAATAACATAAAAATAGCATATAATCCCAGAAAAAAATGCATAATTTTATTGATCGTTCTTCAGGAAAGAAGAAATGGTATTATCATCATCATCATCATCATCAAAAAAAAGTGTTTCACATCTGATCCTTCCGGTCAAAAATGACCATGAATACCAAAGGGGGTGCAAGTTTCAGTACCATAGGAGGGTTCATAATTTGAACAAACCCCTCACCCCAATGATGGGCAATAATAATTCTGACGCAAAACAATCACATAGAAAGTGATGGAGAAACTGTGTGACAGTGTGAATGTACCGGTGTGTGGATCATAATGTCCTCCATCATTTAACAGAACATGGTTGAATCGGATGACACCAATTTGTCCAGGAAACGGCACCAGTGTCAGACCAGCCGAAAAGGACATGTGTGTCATTAATCGTCCATCACCTGTATAAACACACACACATACTCAAGATGTGTAGTATGGAGGACTAGAAGTGCCACTTCTACATACATTATAGAAATATTTAAATTATCTAATTATTTTAAGTATCTATTGAATGAAACTAAATTTATACATTTTTAACAACCAAATAGATATTTAAAATGAATTATTTCAAAGGAATATTCCAGGTACAACACAAGTGAAGCTCATCATTTCAACTCCTCCCACATTAATTAAAATAAAGTGGTCACAGTGAGGCACTTACAATGGAAGTGAATGAGTCGATAAACTCAAAAATACACAGTATCAAAAGTATAGCTACAAGACTATTCTTTGTTCTGTATATATCGTTATAATAAATATATCGTTCTGCTTGTTTTGTTCACTCAGGGGTGTTTCTAGAGACTCTGGAGGCCCCATGCAGAATGCCCCCCCCCCCCCCCCCCCCCAGAAACAACCACCCCCCAAACCCCCCCCATTAGGCACATTAATCATTCATCCTTGTGAAAATGTTGACAGCAAGCTTGTATTACGGGGGCCCTTTAGGGGTTTCTGGACGTGTCATTGCAGTGTCTTGTACCATCAATTAATTTAAGGGGGTTCCATGTTGTCATTGCTGAGGTCCAATATATATATATATATTTAATTGGCACTCTTAATACACAAAAATTAAGCCAAAATAAAGCATTGAATACCAGAAACAGAATCTGGACTGAGACCGGCAGGTGGAATCAGTGAGTGACCTGTCAACAACAACAACAACAACAACAACATATTCTTTGTGGTAGCCTGAATTTTAAAAACACATTTTTTAATGCAAACTAAGCCTGTGCAATACATTAGACGCATATATCTGAACATACATACCTGGTCCTCCTGCCTGGCCTGTGACAGTTGTCCGGCCCCCCTGAGGGGTCTGTGATGACAGTTTGGTTCCTGGAGGTCCCGCCTCTCCTGACATCAAGACGGGCAGCACTGGGACAGGCAAATCTCCCTCTGTGGGAACATTTATAGCCTTTGTACCTTCATGAACACCTGGAGAGAGGTAGAAGAGTGATTGCAGAAAGAAAAATTCATGAAGGCCTGACACTTAACAGATGTGACACCGCCACACCTCCATCTGGTTTAACAGAAAACCCAGAGTTCAGTACAACAGTACACAATATTTGGCATATACACTACAGTGCATGGACAAAGTATATGGACACCCAAATGTGCTTGTTGGACATTTAATCATTTTAAAACCATGGGCATTAATAGAGAGTTGGCCCTCACTACATCTTTCACTCTTCTGGGTAGACTGTCTGCTAGATATATAGGGATCCATCAATCAGGGGTGTCCACATTCTTTTGGCCATGTAGTTGTCGAAAAACCTTGACAAAAAGGAATTAAGAGAATTTTGATTGGTCATAAAGCTTTGGCGATAAACCCTAATTTACATTTTGGCTGTCGTTCATTTGAACTTATTGGCCTATATCTTCTGAACGCAAAGTCCAAACTGAAAGAACTTTGGGACTTGAGGACACCAGGACATTCTGAGGGCACGCACCAATTATTGTCCAATTCTGAAGCTAGGGGGCGCTATAACTAAAACAAAACAAACAAACATTTTTAGCATCTTGAACTCCTGGAATAAGGTAGAAGAGTCATTACAGGAGGAGAGAGTTAGCTGCCACATGGTGGTGTAGTGGTCTAAAGCACATAACTGGTAATCAGAAGGTTGCTGGTTCGATCCCCACAGCCACCACCATTGTGTCCTTGAGTAAGGCACTTAACTCCAGGTTGCTCCGGGGGGATTGTCCCCAGTAATAAGTGCACTGTAAGTCGCTTTGGATAAAAGCATGTGCCAAATGCATAAATGTGTAACCCTACTGTTAGTGGCACGTAAAACAGCAAGACCTGGGCTCCAGCAATTGATGGTGAGTTGGCTGGATTTTCTTTGGTATTTCTACAGAAACTATCATTTATCACGCTGCCTCCAAAAATGTAGCCTAAGCTATACACAAAGGGAAAAAAAAATAATTTGAGTAAACAATTATCCTTGGTTACATAAAATGCTAATTCACTATTTGTTATGGGTTTATGGGTTGTTTTCTTCCTAAAACAATACTGTAGTCAAATGAAATTACTGAATGAACATATAAAATGAAACAAATACAAAAGTAGTAACAAATAGAGACTTGTTTATTTTACCCAAAACAAAAACCTTAGCCGTAAAAATAAAAATAAAATATCCTTTGTTTTAGAAGAAATAAAAGGAAACCACCCTTTTTTGATGGTGTCAGTAGATTATAGAACAAACACAGAGCAAGAGGAAACAAACAGTCCCAGGTGGATAATACCAGTTATTAGTTACAGTTGTACCTGTATGAATTCGAAACTGTGACTTAAATCACATATTCCCCTTTACATTGCTTAAATGTTCATAAACCCAGCGCTTGGATTTCGTTGGGGCCCAAATTCGTTGGTGCACATAAGGAGAGTCACGAACAGATGACACAGTTTTCAAGGTACCACAGTCAACCTGGTTACTCACTCAGTTACTCCACTCTGTTACAGCGAAGCTCTCCAACTGGCACAGAGTAGTAGTTACGTGAAGATTTTGTCCTCGTCTCCGTGACAAGAACAGGAAAAACAATCCAACGCTGAAATAATTAAGTGATGCGTCACACCACAGAAAATGGCCGTGGAATCAGACACACGCAAACGGGCGCGTTAAAATGTCTATTTTCAGCATACAACCTGAAAATACTCCGATGCTGTTTGACTCTTCTTGGTCCTTCAATCCAGAGAAATAAATGAGAAACTCTATAACGTTAGTCCTTTCAGGCAGAGCAGAATATGACCGCTGCTACGATTATCAAAGCAGACTTAACGCATTCAAACTCTAAACACACACAGAAAACGTTCCCGATGTCACACTATATATATTAATATATCTAAATCTGATCTAGACACAGACACTGTTGTTATATATCTTTTAACAACCTCTCGTCACGTTTTTTTTTGTCTTACTCGGTCCAACAACCCAAAAAAACACAAACCCCCGCTGCTCCTTTCTCATTGGCTCCTAGTCCACCCCCCAAACTAAATGGAAAAACTCATTGGTTAGCATTCGAAATACCTCAGAATACAATTTTATAATTGTATTATAAAAATGAAAATACAAAAAATTGAAATAAATGTGTACAAATATTTACAGTGTTACATCCTCCCCCCACCAAATTCCAACATGCCCCCATGTCTGGACTTAAAAGGAACACACAAAAGGGGAAAGAAAAATAAATACGTATGATTAAACCTTGAATTTGAATTGGTAATCCTAGGTTTACACTCTTGGAACGGAGCAAGGAAAAGTTTTTGAATTTCTCATGCACATATTACACAATGCTTGAGAATTACACCACCACACATGTTTGTTTGGACCATAGTCGCAAAAACATAGAGACTCAGTTCCATGACCAACAATCCCACAGCAATGGGAAACAACCATTGTCTCTTTAACAGGTCTTCCCAGCTCAGGATAAGTAAACCTCTCAAGGGGTTTCCTTTGCCTCTCAGATCTCCTCACTTGAGAATTGTCAAGCACATTAGACGGTTCTACCACTGAAGTCACAGGAACAATGAACTCAGGTAGGTCATTGATATGCTCAAGCAGCTGTTCATTTATACCTTCACCAACTACTATTCCCGTGTCAACATTTTCTTCATCTAAAGTCTCAGCTTGATCTCCCAACAGTTGACCCACCTCTTCCACTCTGGGGAAATCACAGACATCAGGCACAACAGCACCCTTATCTCGCTGGCCCCGGCCCTGATGTTCAATCCCCAGAGAGTTAGAATCAAAACACATAAGGGGACCATAATCATATTCTGACTCTGAATCAGATGATGAAAAATCTCTCTGCACAGGGTTAACAGACTCGGACATGGGCTTTTCATTCTCACTTCGTCTCTTTCTGATCTTACGAACAGGTAAAGGGCTCGGGCTTTCACTTTCAGGACTCACTTTCACTTGTGATTTCAAAGGCAAGATATGGTTTCTATGCAGAACCTTTTTAGGCCCATTGCCACTCACTGGATCCAACTTATAGACAGGCAAGTTAGACAACTGACTCTCTACCACATATGGTATGGAATGCCACCGATCTGCAAGTTTGTGCTTTCCTTTTAACCCAAGGTTCTGAATAAGCACCCTGTCTCCAGGATTCAGACTCTGAGGACGCACTTTTTTATCATACCTCAGTTTGTTTTCTTGGTTTGCACGTGCAGATGCAGTCGTTGCCAACTCATATGCTTCCTTCAATTGTTGCCTCATTCTCTCTACATATTTCCCATAGGAAACTGCCGAATCTTCATCAGATCGAACCCCGAGACACACATCCACCGGTAACTTAGGCTCTCTTCCAAACATGAGGAAGTACGGCGTATACCCGGTCGCATCATTTTGGGTAGAATTGTACGAATGAACTAACTGGGCAATATGTTGGCTCCACCTTGATTTTTGTTGTGCATTCAACGTGCCAAGCATATTGAGAAGTGTCCTGTTAAACCTCTCTGGTTGTGGATCCCCTTGTGGATGGTATGGAGAAGTGCGGGATTTCTTTACCCCCAACATAGCCAACATCTCCTTGATCAAATGGCTCTCAAAATCCCGCCCCTGATCAGAGTGTATTCTATTTGGCAGGCCATAGTGAACAAAATACTTCTCCCACAAGGTTCTCGCAACCGTCAAAGCTTTCTGATCTTTGCAAGGAAATGCCTGTGCATACCGAGTAAAATGATCGGTAATAACCAACACATTACTGACATTTTGGGTGTCTGGCTCAATTGTTAGAAAATCAATACAGACTAAATCCAGAGGACCAGAACTGTGCATATGTGACATAGGCGCACTTCTCTGAGGCAAAGTCTTCCTCATGATACAGCGATCACAATTTTTACAGTAAGCCTCCACTTCTGCTTTCATCCTAGGCCAGAAAAAACGGTCTCTCACAAGCGCGTACGTTCTCTCAAAACCTAAATGTCCATTTTTGTCATGCAATGACTCCAAAACAGAACTGCGGAGAGCAGTGGGGAGCACAAGCTGCCTGTATCTTTGATTATTTTTCCTCTCTACCACCCGGTATAACAGACCTTGATCCACTTCCAGACTTTTCCATTTTTTCTTCAAGGCCTTGAGGTCAACATGGTCCAATTGAACACTTCCAGATAATTTCTTCTGACTAACTGCTAACCTTACTTTACTCAGGCAAGGGTCATTCCCCTGAGCCTCCCTCAACTCATTGGAGTCCGAATTCCTCAACTCATCCCGAGTAAAGGAAACAACTTTTCCAGCAGCTTGAAACACTCCACTCTCAGGACAACATAACTCGGGTAAGTAAGCACTTTGCTGATGTGCTACAGCTGACTCAATGGCACCTTGCACTTGATCCTTTGCTTCCACAGATTTGCAGAGAGTACGTACTCCGGAAACTGGAACTTCCTCCCACGTTTCTTCAGCTCCAGGACTGAAATGAGGCCGTCTCGAGAGAAAGTCTGCATCGATGTTTAACAACCCCCGTCGGTATTTCAAGCTGAACTGGTAAGTTGACAGAGCTGCTAGCCATCTGTGACCCGTAGCGTCTAACTTAGCCGAAGTCAGGATGTAAGTCAGGGGATTGTTGTCCGTTCTGACTTCGAAAGTTACTCCATAAAGATAATCGTGGAGCTTGTCAACTATGGCCCACTTCAATGCCAAGAATTCCAACTTATGGACTGGGTAATTCCTTTCAGAAGTAGAAAGACTTCTACTAATGAATGCCACTGGGCGCAATCCTTCAGGATGTTGTTGATAGAGCACGCCACCCAGTCCATCCATACTGGCGTCAACGTGTAACACATAAGGTAGTTCAGGGTCGGCAAACGCTAACACCGGGGCCTGCGTCATACGGAGTTTCAGATCCTGAAAAACCATCTCACAACTGTCATCCCATCGAGAACCAAATGGATCTGAGGGCCTGAAGAGCCCATCAGTAGCAGGCTTCTTGACGTTCTCCTTTCCCTGGCGTTTTTGTGGATAACCCTTAAGCAACTGGTTGAGGGGTCTGCACAGACTAGAGTACCCTTTCACAAACCGCCGATAGTAGCCACAAAAACCCAGAAAGGATCTCAATTGGGTAACTGTCTGCGGTCTGGGCCAATTCACAACGGCTTCCACCTTAGACGGATCAGTGGCGATCCCATCCTGTGACACTATGTGCCCAACATAAGTCACAGAAGTCCTGCAAAACTGGCATTTGTCCAGAGACAACTTTAAACCCTCCTCCATAAGCCGATCCAGAATTTTGAGCAAACGTTGATTGTGCTCTTCAAGGGTTCTGCCAAAAACAATCAAGTCGTCCAGATAAACCAACACTTCCAGAAAATTCATGTCGCCCACTGTCTTCTCCATAACTCTCTGGAAGGTTGCAGGGGCCCCACTAATCCCCTGAGGCATGCACTCAAACTGATAAAATCCTAATAGGCAAATAAACGCAGTCTTTTCTTTATCAGCTTCCTCCATGGGAATCTGAAAATAACCACTTCGCAAATCAAGTACACTGAACCATTTGCTCCCAGCCAAACTATGGAGTGCATCTTCAACCCTAGGAACAGTGTATTGATCAGGTATAGTACGTCTGTTCAATGTCCTGTAGTCAACACACATTCGCACTTTGCCTGATTTCTTACGCACTACCACGATAGGAGAGGCATAAGGGCTTCTGGACTCAGAGATGATACCACATTTCTGCAATTCCATCAGATGGTCTCGCACATCTTGCAAATCAGCAGGGGGCAAACGGCGAGAACGTTCACGGAAAGGAGTTGAATCAGTAAGCCGTATTTCATGCTTAGTACCCTTTGAGCGTCCAACATCCCATTCGTGACAAGAAAATACATCACGCCTTTCCATCAATTTTTCACACAACCGCTGTTTTGCATCCTCAGGTAAAAGGGAATTCCCAAAGTCAAATGAGGCAGGAGTTAGTGTATTGGACGACTGACTTTCAGCTAATGCGGGCTGAGGTACAATATCGACAGGATAAAGATGAGCAATTGGCGTGCCACGTTTCAGATACACATCTTTAGTGGACATGTTCCTCACGGTAACAGTCATAATGCGATTAGATACCACAGACACAGACTGCACTTCGGGTCTCACTAGCAAATCATCTGAAACACTAGTGTCATCAGGCTGGTCTATCAGTACATACCCGTCTGTAGGTTTAAAAAAAAAATTTGGTTTACCCTGAATTTGACATGACTCTCCAGGCCCTACAACAATCGGTTTATGTTGTGTGAACCAAACAGTACCATGCCTCTCACAATCATCCAGTGAGCCATCAGACTTCTGAATATTCTCATAGACTTCTCGAACTACAGGATGTATGGACAAGGTATGCAAGAAGTGAACACCCAGCTTCTGTTTACAAGCCTCAAACAACCGTCTCACTATATTGGTGTTAGTCCCAACCAGAATGGCAATTCTTTTCTCTGGCTGAGAATCTGGGCAAACAAGTGCAAGAGTATCAACAGCTTGTGGTAGTCCTACCACATTTTCAGTGAATTCAAGCTTAAGGGGCAGATAGCCGTCGTATGGGTATTTGTGTGAACTCAAACCCCATATTTCAAGATTTTCCACTGGCAACAATGGTAAGTGTTTTAGGTACACATCATAAAAGCTTCGATAAAGGATGGTGACTTGAGAGCCACTATCAAGTAAAGCTTTTGCATACACTCCTTCAATTTGGACTGGTACTTCAGAAGTCGGACCAATCAAGCCAGATGGAATTCCAGAACAACAAGCGATTTCCACTCCAGAACAAAAAGTGGAACGGGATGGGAAAGGAGTCCTGTGCCGTTCCTCCACGGAGCTCCTTAGAAGTTTCCCGAGAACCTGCTCTGACTGATCAACTTTTGATTTACTTTCCTCAGGTTTTCAGTTCCCCGACACTCTCTCTTTGTGTGGCCATCCTCACCACACTTGTAACAGAAAACTCCAGGCCGAGTAAACTTGGATGTGCTCTTCTTGCTGGAAACTTCTGTGGCACTAGCATCCGCTACTTGACACACGGGGCCAGTTGCCTTGGAAGAATGCTCAAGAACAGGGTCAGGTGCAGCTGCTTTCAACAGCTTGGACATCTGAGTTGTAAGTGCACTCACTTCTTGCTTTATACTGCTCAATTCAGACACCAAAGAGACTTGTGGAACAGAGGCAGCAGCAACCACTACTTTTCCACCATCTCTAGCCCTGATCCAATCCTCTTCTTCCCTTAGTTCCCGTAACAATTTCGAAAAACTAGGAGGATCGCGCAAAGTGTGGGTCATTCTTAGTCGTAGTGCTACCATATCAGTAGTACGAGCTCCCTTAACCACTTGCTCCATGCGCATGCAATTCAAATCAGCGGCTACAACTCCTCCTTTTACAAGCATACGATGAAGGAGCTTGTCCAGCCTATAGAGAAAATCAGAAAGCTTTTCACTTTCTCCTTGGTAAGTGCTCCTGAACTTTGCAAGAAGATCGGAATTACTTTCAGTATTTCCATAGGCAGTTTCCAGAGCAACCAAATAATCCGTAGCTGTGGCAGCTGGATTACTAACCTTCAGAAACCGGACTATGTCTGAAGCTGGTCCCCGCAAACTCTCAACAATTCGCTGCCTTTTCACAGAATCAACACACTGCCACTCGCTGCTCATTTGAACAGCCTGCTCCATCCAGGGGTCATATTCTTCCTCCCCAGCAGGTACTGGTTTCACACCTGAAAATACTCTTAATCTCCTGTAACCCACAGTGTCACTGGGCACATGGATACACTTTTCCACAAGGCGATCAATAGCATTCACCAAATCAAGATTAACATTTGCTTCAGATGACTGACCTTGCTCCAACATAGCCTTCACATCCTCCAGGGACTTTCCTTCCTGCTGCAGCAAGGACAACAACTTATCCTGGAAAACAGTATCTCCCACAGAAGGATCTGTCACCATTTCTCCAGGTACATGTACCCTCCATGGCCCCGCCTCACCAGGAATCCCTATCTCTGGTGGTACAGTATCTGGATCAATGTCATTACTGGTTTCAAGCAACAAGAACAACTTAGTTCCTGTAGGATCTCCCCGTCTACCATGAATCTTGGTACGCCGAATACCTTCACTGTATTAAGCGCATCTGCGATAGTCTCATCCCTCACATCTATTGGGACATCACTGAGTATTAGACAGCAAGATGGCTTAATTTGCGCTTGACGAATCCATTCGCCAGCCTTAGAAATATCCATGTCTCACAATAATTCACAACACAAAGTAAATAAAATAAAAATACACGCCAGCCCAGCAGATAACAAGATTAAAAATTTGAAAAATAAATAAATCCAGAGAAACAAACAAACAAAAAAAATAATATCCCAGCGGTGCCTCCAAAAATGTAACCCTACTGTTAATGGCGCGTAAAACAGCAAGACCTGGGCTCCAGCAATTGATGGTGAGTTGGCTGGATTTTCTTTGGTATTTCTACAGAAACTATAATTTATCACGCTGCCTCCAAAAATGTAGCCTAAGCTATACACAAAGGGAAAAAAAATAATTTGAGTAAACAATTATCCTTGGTTACATAAAATGCTAATTCACTATTTGTTATGGGTTTATGGGTTGTTTTCTTCCTAAAACAATACTGTAGTCAAATGAAATTACTGAATGAACATATAAAATGAAACAAATACAAAAGTAGTAACAAATAGAGACTTGTTTATTTTACCCAAAACAAAAACCTTAGCCGTAAAAATAAAAATAAAATATCCTTTGTTTTAGAAGAAATAAAAGGAAACCACCCTTTTTTGATGGTGTCAGTAGATTATAGAACAAACACAGAGCAAGAGGAAACAAACAGTCCCAGGTGGATAATACCAGTTATTAGTTACAGTTGTACCTGTATGAATTCGAAACTGTGACTTAAATCACATATTCCCCTTTACATTGCTTAAATGTTCATAAACCAGCGCTTGGATTTCGTTGGGGCCCAAATTCGTTGGTGCACATAAGGACAGTCACGAACAGATGACACAGTTTTCAAGGTACCACAGTCAACCTGGTTACTCACTCAGTTACTCCACTCTGTTACAGCGAAGCTCTCCAACTGGCACAGAGAAGTAGTTACGTGAGATTTTGTCCTCGTCTCCGTGACAATAATTAAGTGATGCGTCACACCACAGAAAATGGCCGTGGAATCAGACACACGCAAACGGGCGCGTTAAAATGTCTATTTTCAGCATACAACCTGAAAATACTCCGATGCTGTTTGACTCTTCTTGGTCCTTCAATCCAGAGAAATAAATGAGAAACTCTATAACGTTAGTCCTTTCAGGCAGAGCAGAATATGACCGCTGCTACGATGATCAAAGCAGACTTAACGCATTCAAACTCTAAACACACACAGAAAACGTTCCCGATGTCACACTATATATATTAATATATCTAAATCTGATCTAGACACAGACACTGTTGTTATATATCTTTTAACAACCTCTCGTCACGTTTTTTTTTTGTCTTACTCGGTCCAACAACCCAAAAAAACACAAACCCCCGCTGCTCCTTTCTCATTGGCTCCTAGTCCACCCCCCAAACTAAATGGAAAAACTCATTGGTTAGCAATCGAAATACCTCAGAATACAATTTTATAATTGTATTATAAAAATGAAAATACAATAAATTGAAATAAATGTGTACAAATATTCACAGTGTTACAAATGTAAATGTAATGTAATGGCAGATAATTGTTTTAAACTGAGCTGCACCACCAAATCAAAAGATGAATGCTAATGGAATTGGGGCAAGGCGTTAATAGTGAGTTTAACTGCCTCCGAGCAGTTGTTTGTGGGAATGCTTGTAAATTTCTTAATAAGTTGTGTTCCCTAGTAAGCAGCAGTAGTGAAACATTGTTCTCAGTGTGTGTTTCATAGCCCAACTACACAGCAGCCAATAAGGGATAACGTGCAGTCAGCCAGTCATTATTCCAAATTATACAACTTTTAGCACTTTTGGAACTATTTTTGTTGTTAGAGTTAAAATACTTGAATTTACTAGCCACGTTTTATCTGAAATGTGAGTTACTTGTTTACTCAAGTTTGAGCTGTTGGTCTGAATATCAAAATGGGTAATTATCTGTGGCCTCTTGATCATGTGATATTGATTTGAGTTGAAATTATTTGATTATTTTCCTTGTAGAGATCGGATAGTGATATGAGAGGCAGAAACAAGCGCAGCAATGTTGGAAAAGAATTGCCCCATATAGGGGTCAGTTATACAGTGTTGCTAAGGGCAACGGTCATATTTCAGAAATATGAGAACGCTGAATGCCACAGTTGACCGATGTGTGCGAGTACATTTTATCCTGTATAAGTGCGTCTCTTTTAGTGGGAGCAGCTGTGACAGTAATGCACAATTCTTGTTTTGAGTCACTAGCTGTTCTTGACTTTGACCTTTGACTTGTGAAAGCGCATCCTGTCTCACAGCTTACACGTATATTTATTTATACACATTTTATCTGGAGGTCTTATTCTGGGAGAGTTTGTTGTTAGCTTTTCAGTAGCACAATGATATGAGCTGTTGTATTATTGTTCGACATGCCATGAAGTTTAAACACAGTAGCGTCACTTTCTCTCGCCTTCTATCTGCAGAAAATTGACACGCTTTTTTACTGCATTCTTTCTTAGGATAAACATAACACATTAAGGATGTTTTGAGGCCCTCCTGCTTGTCTGTGTGTTCAAAAAGATTAATGCCAACTTTAAATCAATCCACCCTTGGTCCCGCACCCAATGGTTCTTCAGTTCGTAAACAAAGAGAGAAGGACAAACAAAGCCTACTGTGTCGTAACTATTCCTGAACACTAAAGGGGATCCATCTGGACTATTTCAATTATTTATTGTGCCGCTTTTAAAATACTTGGTGTCAAGTTACAACTCTGAAGAGGACAAGCAATTCGGTTTCATTCAGCTGCTGCTGTTTTGAACACAAACGCATCATGGATGCGTTCTTTGTTGGTGTATGAAAACGTGCTGGATGGACGTCTTTGACAATATAGATGGGTTTCCGGTGATGTGCATTTCAGTGCAGGATGATACTGTAAACTGGATGTGTCTTTGGTGTATTTCTGCATGTTTTCTCGGCTCCTATCAATGTGGATTGCTTGTGAACCAGTCATTAAATGATTCAAGCTTCACAAAATTACTGTTATTGAAGGATGGGGCAGTTAAACACACTTGGACCCGATGCAAAACAGTAAGTAAACCGACTCATTCATGAATATTTCAAATGGATTTCGGGATTGACATCCTGTTTACAACGGGCACGGCCGTTGTTGCGATGTAATGGTCTGAGGCTGTCTACACTGTGTGCATCAACACAAACTTTTTAAACCATTTATTTGTGCAGTATTACCACCCGCGTGTGCAGCATATAATGGAACGGGACATCTGTTTACTGTTGGTGCAACGTGACACACCGCAATGGACACATCCACGGTAGTCAGCATCATTGATTATAATTGTCTCTATTGCTTTTGATATGCTTTTAACATTATCAGTGGACCTCAGGGAAGATAAAACTATACAAAAATAGCATTTCATGACCCCTTTATAAGTATAATAAAAGTAGCCCATTTGACTCTTGCGCTATATTCCAATTCATAGACTAGCCAGACCAAAATAAATAGAGACCGAAATTTAAGTCGTCATCCACAGAGAGTTAATGAGAGAAGTAGCCATGTCTAATTTGGGGACAGATCTTTCTTTTGAGTCGAACCTATTCAATGAATCGGTTAACGTAGTTCACAAAACCAGCACATTTGGAACATTTTAAGTGAGCAAATGATGATAGAATTGCAATTGTTTTCCTGAAAAGCGCCAATATGTTTGACATTAACCCCATGAAACTCTTGCCATGAATGAATAAGGGTTCATGCATCTGTGTGTTAATTGTGTACATACTGTATGCAAGCAGTTTTCTATGTATGAGTCAGTGCTACCCAGCTCACTCCCAGAGGTCTTTCACTGCTGTATGATTAGATGAGATCATAAGAGCTGCATTGGTAGGGTGTGACATGTAAAACTGCTGCTTTCTATGTCTTTCATTGTTGGGCAGTAACTGCATAGACTTAGCAATGCCATCAACTTAACTAGACTTCAGTAGCATGAAAGTAGCTCAACTCTTTTAACACTAGCCATTTTTTCCAATGTGTAGTGCGATACAACACTTGCATTGCTGTTGGCACTTCATATTGTATTGTGTTCAACCAAGCTGGACTGGGAAGAGAAATCGGCCCAGAATTTTTACATAGCAACTGGCCGAAAATTTGTTTGTGGTCTGTTCTGCATATTGTGGCGGCTCATTTTAACTTATCGGCCTGCTCGGCTCTCCCAATGACCAGTCCGCCCATGATCGGCCCCAAAGTATGCCGGCCCACCGGGAAAATGCCTGGTATGCCAGATTGCCAGTCCAGCCCTGGTTGCTAGGGAGGGTAGAGTCACATGGAGTAACCTCCTCGTGTGTGGTTCTCGCTCTTGGTGGGACACGTGGCGAGTTATGTGTAGATGCCGCAGAGAAGAGCGTGAAGCCTCCACACACGCTACAGTATGTCTCCACGGTAACACACTCAACAAGCCATGTGATAAGATGCGCAGATTGATGGTCTCAGACGTGGATGCAAATGAGATTAGTGCTCTGCCACCCGGATTGAGGTGAGTCGCTAGACCACAACGTGGACTTAAGAGTATTGGGAATTGGGCTTTCCAAATTGGGGAGACAAAATTAAAAATAAGAGCTGTTGAATCAGTCCACTGGAATTACTACAAGCAAAAGTCAAAGTCAAAATCCCTGAGTGTGACTAAAATGTCCTGAAGTCTTATGCCATTTTATTTAAACCCTTTGTCTGTGTATGTTGCAATAGTATCTATTATTGCATTATTTTGAACGAATGCTGCTGGGTGGAACTTCAAGCTGACAAATGTGTCCAGAACATCTTAAAAATTACTAACACAAAATCAGCAAATGAGAAGCAGATCCCCACATCAACACACACACACAATAGGCCCTTAAAAGGCCAACCATTGCTCAACTCTGGAGCCTGTCCAGTTAAGACATGTGTGTACAATAAACACACAGAAGGGATATAATACTTCCCCTAGGAGGTACCTGCTTCTTTCAACACACATTCACCAAAAATCACCAACTGAACACCTTCACCACAAAACATCAGTGTATTTATTTGTATTTTTAGGGGAACTACAAGAAGCCTGATTACCCAGGAGGTAGTCTTAACCATATTTAGCTGCAATGTGCAAATGGCTATTGTACTGGGTGGTGGGGGGGGGGGGGGGGGGGGGGGGGGTGTAGTGGTTAAGGTGTGGTTGCTGTTTTGGACCCAGGTAAATAAGGAATTACAGAGATCCCCAATCACAACAGAGCACTTCATGAAGACACTTAAACCACTTACTATTATAAGACTGTACTTGCAAATATTATACCATCTTTTTGAAAACAAGTGTCTTTTAAATGAAAAACACACACTGTAAAAGATATTTGAGGCACTATTTTCAGGAGATCGGCCAGAGACCCTTAAATTTCTCAGAGAAACTTACTCTTAGTACCAGCAAGAACTCTAAAGAATTACAAGGACTGTCAACGATTCCTTCAGTAACCCCATTATAAGGGAAAGGCTTTGGGAAAGTTCCTTGAGTACATACAATAAATAGGATTTTGAGGCTACTTTAAGGGTGTCTGGAAGATCCACAAGACGGTTCTGTCAGCGTGGCAGCTGAGGAATCCCAAATGTTGCTTTGAGTATCTTTTAATTTTTACAGTGCAGCTGGTTGTTATCCAAAGAAGAGCATTGTTTACCTGTATATTGAGGTGTGCTTGCAATCCCATCCTGCCTCTCTTTTGAAGAGTGTGAAGAGTTTGCTTTAAACATGTTGATGTCCTTTGTATGTGTGTTTACGGTGCCGTTCAGTTGTCGGACATAGGTCCACAAGTCATTAACATGTTTGTTGAGACCATCTTTTATATCTTTGAGACTGTCTGACATTGGTTCAAACCGGCCACAAACACCCTCAATGCCAGCCACGCGTCCATCAAGCCCATTGAGCGAGCCATTCATGGTGATCACTTGCTCTTGGTTTCGCCCACAAACCATCTCCAGCTTTTCCAACCGTTGAAGCAGACTTCCATTGTATCTCTGAGTTACGGACTGATTGAGGCCTGGGACAAAGTTCTCCACACTCTCGATATGCTGTTCAAGAGATCCCACCTCATCCTGCAAGTTCTTTGTGCGTTTCTCCAAGACTTCTAGGTGCTGTCCATGATCTAACAGTACTGTCAGTAGATGTGAACTGCTGTTGTGATGTTGAACAGCATTGATCTTTTCTTCAAAAGCTATGTTTTGCTCCTCCACTTCCATAAGTCTCTCCTTTCTCAACTTCTCCTCAAGATTGAGGCAACGTGCCTCTGCACTATTTTCAGCAAGACTAACCCTTGCTTCCAAAACATTTCCTTGTGCTTTAATCTCTGCAAGGGTGTAATTCTGCTGCCTAATGGCATCAGTCAGGAGATGCTGGGTGTCTCTTAGCTTCTGGACCTCAGTATTGTCCAACCCTGAGGACGTTTCACTTGGAATGAGGAGATGCAAGTCTTGGATCTCCTTGCGGAGTTCAGCCTCTTTGGAGTCAAGGAGTTCCATCAAGCTCAAGTAGGTCGTCTCGTGTTCCTCGCACTGCTCCTGAACTGACATTACCTTGTAATCACACGCATTCTTTAGGTCAGCAATTTTGATGTCCATACCTTCAAGAAGTTCCTGACGGAGAGCAGAGAGTCTTGAATCTACATATGTCTGGCATGGACACTCATTGGTTGAAGGTGTGGACAAAGGATGAAGTTGGCCAGGACTGGTTGCCTCTGTTAGCCGATGCAGCTGTCCATCCATGTTCTGGAGCATAATGTGCAGATTTTGGATGCTGTTGGTATTGGTACTGATTGTGTTGGAGAGCTGGGTGACCTGGTTTTGGAGCTCATCAGTCACTGGTGAGACATGGAGGTCAGATGGGAACAGGATGCTCTCAGTTCCACCTGTCTTAACATCCTGTGGCTGGCGCAAGTTCCCCAACATATTTTGAATGATCTTGCTAGCGTCTTCCTGTATTTCCAAACGCAAGTTTGCATTGGCTGATGTCATGGCAGCTTGCAGGTCCAGGACCGTCTGTGAAAGACGCTCTACTTCTACTTCTAACGCCTGAACTCGATGACTCTCTTGTTGTCGATCTCCAGTAACTCCCCCATCACTGATAATCTCACCCGTCTGCGTCAAGGGATGCCCTCTTTGTCCGCTTTGCCCAGGATGCAACCATGGATGTGCCCCAGAGAAGACCTCCGGTCCTTGAACAACCAAAGCCAAACTTATTAATGCAGATCAAAAGAGTTTACAAGTTTCACCAGGTTTACATGGTTATGACATGAGTGGACAAATAACTATCATGATGAGGTTGGTAAGTGATTGTATCACACTAGTTTCAAACTAACACATTGCTGTTCCAAAACCTAATGAGCTACCTCCGAAGACCAAACTGTAAGGCATCATAAGCGCACTCCGAACACGAAGGTTGTCCCAAAAGGTTGGTAAATTAATTCTGCTACCTCCTGAC
>JAVLUX010000003.1:57950833-57960833 GCA_032164185.1 Moxostoma hubbsi
ACACAAGCATGTCTGACGCAGGTTGTTTGGTCTTTACCTCACAAATATTTAATTACCAACAAGGTTAAGGAGGTGTCCTTTAAACTGTTTTTACCCCGTCAATCTATATTTAAGAAACTTCCTGAAATAGATCCACTTTGCTCCTTCTGTAATGCTGTAGATTATCTGCCCCGCACCTTTTTTGGGAATGTGTCACCGCTGTAGTATTTTGGAGAAATTTTTGTCTGTTTGTATGTTCCTCTATTTTAACTAGTTTTTCTTTGCTTTGTAAAGACGTTTTATTTGGTTTTCACAGTTTTGATAACTTTGATAAAATATTTTCTGATTAATCGGTTTATTTTTCTTGCCAAGTTTTATATACATAAGTGTAAATTTATGTCTAATAACCCCCTATTTGCACTTTTTTGTAAATACTTTTTTTTTGCACTATGTAATGAATATAATGTCATTGCATTATTGTAAGATATATCTAAATGTACATTGACGTGTCCTTAAACAAGCCCTCATAATAAACCTCCATCTGATTGACAAATTCACTTGTGATGATTTTGTGATGTTTAAAGAAAACTATGTATAATTATTTCATCATTATATATTGAATTATTGTTATATGAGGGGGAGCGGCACTTAGAACTGTCGCCTCACAGCAAGGTCGTGGGTTCAAACCCCGGTTGCCCCGGCCTTTCTGTGTTCTCTCCGGGTGCTCCGGCTTCCTCCCACCATCCAAAGACATGCAGGCTAGGTTAATTGATGTCTCCAAAAAATTGTCCTAGGTGTGAATGTGTGCGAGTGGTTGTCTGTCTATGTGTGGCCCTGTGATGGACTGGCGACCTGTCCAGGGTGTACCCCGCCTTTCGCCCAATGTTAGCTGGGCTCCAGCCCCCCCCGGTTGACGATGGATGTTATATGAATACATACATATATGCATGTATATATATATATACAGCAAATATTTGTATATTTAATTAATTGGGACAAATTTTAATCGATTGAATCGATTAATTATATATGTGTGTGTGTGTGTCTAATAAATCAATTATACACAGTTTACTTACCTAATAATAACTAAATAAATTCTAACATGCACACAGTTTTTATGGTTAAAACTCAAACAACAGCTGAAACATAAATAAATATTAGTCTACTAAATAATAACACCAATAGGTAGTAATAATAACCCTTAAAGCACGTTTGTGGTTGTTTGCATCTGCAATACATCTATATGAGGTTTCCTCTCCGATGTGAATAAGACGTTCAGCAGATGTCTTTGAGACGTTTATAAATCTGATCTTTTTAAGATGTTTAACAGATATGTTTATTGCTGTGACACTTTCCAGATGAAAGGTATCACAGATGTTCGCCAAGAACATGAACTTTTAAAGTGATATGCTGTGGAATAAGTGTGGGTTCTATTAGTTTAAAGTAAGGTACTTACTTGTTCCCTTGCCGTGGACTCGAGCTGGAATAGGGGTTTCCCTGGAACAGGCTGAACCTCGACGGAATTCCATACACCAATGGAAAGGTAATGAGACTAATCATTCCTGCACAGAAGTGCATGTAACCTCCAAAGGCGTAATTCATTATAAATCATCCAACAGTCCACATGCACTAAACACAAGCACTTACGAGCTCAGCTTAAATGATTTTAGAAGAAAAGCGCTGTACATTAAAACTGGCGCTCCCGCCCCCGAAGAGAGAGAGAGAGAGAGAGAGAGAGAGAGAGACTTTCTATTGGACGCACGTGTGCGCTTATTATTGGGGGATACTTTGAGGTCTCCCAATAAACTTGACTTATTTTTTTTACATACAGGTGAGACTCAGAACTTTCTTCCATGTACTTCCCTCCTCAGAACAAACACTAATGAATAATCCCAATTGCTTTAATACATGAAACAATTCAAAGGATCCAAATGGGATTATATATATATATATATATATATATCTTATATATCTTAGCACATCTTATCACATGGCTCGTTAAGCGCGTTACCGCAGAGACCTAGTGCGTGTGGAGGCTTCACGCTATTCTCTGAGGCATCCACACACAACTCACCACACGCCCCATTGAGAGCGAGAACCACATTATAGTGACCACAAGTAGGTTACCCCATGTGACTCTACCCTCCCTAGCAACCGGACCAATTTGGTTGCTTAAGAGACCCGACTGGAGTCACTCAGCACGCCCTGGTGAGTACTTACCGACTGGTCCAAGGAGGGACAAACCACAAACCGGTGACAGGCTGTTGCTGAGTTTGACACCACTGCTCTGGGCAATGTTCTGCTGGGAAACTCTGAGTCCGGCCATTCATGTGGATGTCAATTTGACACGTGCCACCAACCTAAACATGGTTGCAGACCAGGTACACCCATTCATGGCAACGGTATTCCCTGATGGCAGTGGTCTCTGCACACATTGTTGGGGAATGGTTTGAGGAACATTATGAGGAGTTCAAGGGGTTGCTCTGGCCTCAAAATCCCCCAGATCTCAATCCGGTTATTCTCTGATTTTGATATCAAAACGTAAACAGATAGAAGCAAAACACTTGCGCACATTAAGCCAGTAAGAACGCCTGTAAAGATGTTCACATGAAATGCATAAGCGGAGTAATGTAATTATGTGTGTGAATCAGTTTTTGCTGAAACGGTTTATGACCTTACCCTGATAAAGCAAAGTTGTTTATATCAGGGGTAACATGGGGTAACCTCCTCGTGGAGAGTAGCATAAGCCTCCACACGCTGCGAGTCTCCGCGGTGTCATGCACAACGAGTCACGTGATAAGATACGCAGACTAACGATCCGATTGTCCTCCGCCACCCGGATTGAGGTGAGTAACCTCGCCATCTTAATTTTTCTCTGGTCTTCATATTAAAAAATATTTTGTGACCTTTACATATTTTAGAAGGGGTCCATCACAAGCTGATTGTCATACTTGGGGGTCCTTGGCATCAAAAAGTTTAAAAACCCCTGGTTTATACGACCTTATGTGTTGTCGGCTTATTATAATCATTATCTGTGCAAGATCATGCATGTAAATGGCACTTAATATTAGACAAGATGCAGCAGTTGCTAATATTTCACTTTTTTTGTTTTCTACCTCACTGATTTTACATAAACCCAAAACTATGACCAAATTTTAAATGTTACATGTTTTAGATTTCAAGCTACATCCATCAATCATACTCGGCACAGTCCTTCAGCATGTTCTGACTTTGTATGCTTATGTAGTATTTTTGCTGGTTAACTTTGGTTTGTGGGGTATTAAAAATAATTTAGACAAAATGTTCAGATTCTATCCATCCGTCCTTTCATCATTCGTTCATCCATCCATCCATCCATTCGTCCGTTCATCCATCCATCTGTCTGTCCGTCCATCCGTTCATCCATCCATCCATCCGTCCGTCCGTTCATCCATCCATCCATCCGTCCATTCATCCATCCATCCGTCCATTCATCCATCCATCCGTCCATTCATCCATCCATCGATCTGTTCATCCATCCATCCAGTCATCCATCCGTTCGTCCATCCATCCATCCGTCTGTCTGTTCATCCATCCATCCGTTCGTCCATCCATCCATCTGTCCATCCATCCGTTCGTCCGTCTGTCTGTTCATCCATCCGTTCGTCCGTCCATCCATCCGTTCGTACGTCCATCCATCCATTCATCTGTCCATCCATCCATCCGTTCGTCCATCCATCCATCCATCCGTTCGTCCATCCATCCATCCGCTCGTCCATCCATCCATCCGTTCGTACGTCCATCCATCCATTCATCTGTCCATCCATCCGTTCGTCCATCCATCCATCCATCCGCCCATCTATCCATCCATTACATCCATCCGTCCGTCCATCCATTACATTCGTCCATCCATCCATCCGCCCATCTATCCATCCATTACATCCATCCGTCCGTCCATCCATTACATTCGTCCATCCATCCATCCATCCGTCCTTAACTTTAACTTTCAAACTTCATAGGTTTAAAACCATTTTAAATGTTTAAACAAGGCGTATCAACCCAACATCAAAGTTTGTCTTGATGACCTTCGAAAAAAAGATCGAAAAAAACGTTCACGCCCAACTGTCAACAACCCAGACTTCATAAATCACATGACAACATTCACATTTAGGGAATCTTGACTTTAGTCCATACTAACCTTCATAATAATGTGAATAGACGTCATCTTCTACAATTATATTCTGTTAAAGCCAGTCTAAATGCAAGTCAAATGAGTCTCATGACATTAACGAAACAAAACATTTATTTTACATTCAGTCATAGGTCTGTTGTTTGAACACGATTTTTTAAAATAAAAAGGTGGTTTGTTATAGAGAACATCTGCAAAAAGTCAAGTGAAGAACAGTCAAATATAGGACAGTCATTTTTTTTTAATGGGTGGTTATTGATGGCTGTGCACCCTCTATGACATCATAAGGTCCACTGCCATAAAACAATCACATGCAATAGCTGTATCCTCGGGCCATGTCTTATTTCACTTGTATAAAAAACTTTTGCTCTTACAGAAAGTGCGATTGCTGCAAGACGTGTTGATTAAAGAAAAGAAAGACAAGACCTTCATGTAAGAGTAAACAATGTTCTCCCACAGAAAGATACAAAATATACATGGTCCCGGTCCATTCACATAAGCTGCCTTGTCTGTTAAAATTTAACAGGAACAATTTTATCTGTAAACTTGTAAAATATAAAAAGAGAACTGAAAGATTTGCGAAGAAATATAAACTTGGAACAATCAATTGGTCTTTGATACTCAAAATAAACTCTCAAAAAGCATAGACTCCCTTATTTGAGACTTCCTGTAAAGATTTGCAGCCGATAAGTACTGTTGGGAGAGCCATCAATGCCTCCTCGCAGTACATCATGAATCTGAAAAAAAGGGGGAAAGAAGGTGATGTCAATTTGAGTATACAAACGAACAGACACAATTGAGAAAAAAAGAAAAACACCTTTTGACCGATGCATTTCCATGTCATAATGATTTGGCTCATTGGTGTACACATGTATAAAACAAAAAACATTTTAAAGTAATTGCACTGACAAATAGAAATTTCAAGTCAATGTAATATTGTAAATCTGAGCATACCAAGAAAAAACTTGATTCGCCACACACATTTCCATTACTTTCTTTCCCCAAGATTTCTTTTTAATTGGCATAACTTTTTTTAAGCATGCAAATCACAATTTCAAATTTCCATATTTTCCATGACAATGGGAACCCTGAATTCTGATTAAAAGATAAATGTATAAAACTTAAGATGATTTTCGATGTCTTGGAACATGAATTCAAAGATATATTTTTTTTTATAATGTTAAGATATAAAAACTGTACCCAGTTTGTGGCATTTGCGGCGGGTTCTTTTAGTAGGAACATCAGGATCAGGTCTTTCCGTCTCAAGGGTTCGTTTTACTGTCACAGTGCGAGACAATCGCTCAGGAGTACTGGCTGCAAACACACACAAACACACTTTAATCTCAATTATTACCAGCAGTTACAGAAAAGATTGGGCAGAAGCTTAAGGAAATTAGAGCGTACGATCCTCCCTGCCCATATTTGGATGACTTCCACCTCTGATTGCAGCAATCTGAATCCTAATACGATTGGTTTAGCTGGACACATACTGCATCATCTCTGATAAAGCCATGTGATCCAGGAAAGCAAAGGTGTTTTTAGCCATGTCCTGTGTTCACACTGTGCTTCGTGTGGATTAGCTAATGATAAATGCATCCAATTACATTGTGTGTTGGCTCGTTTTAAAGATAATTGCATCCTTTAAGTAATGATATGTGATATTGTGTGTTCTGTTTATTTTTCATGAAGTTATAAGAGAAAAAGCGGCATATAAACAGTTAGAGTTGAAGTCAGAATATCACATACACTTAAGTCATTAAAACTCATTTTTTAAACACTCCACAGATTTCATATTAGCAATCTATAGTTTTGGCAAGTCGTTTAGGACATCTACTTTGTGCATGACATGAGTACATTTTCCTAAAAAATTTTACAGACAGATTGTTTCACTTTTAATTGACTATAATCACAATTCCAGTGGGTCAGAAGTTTACATACACCAAGTTAACGGTGTCTTTAAGCAGCTTGGAAAATTCCAGAAAATGATGCCAAGCCTTTAGACAATTAGTGTCTGATAGGAGGTGTACTGAATTGGTGGTGTACCTGTGGATGCATTTTAAAGCCTACCTTCAAACTCAGCGCCTTTTTGCTTGAAATTATGGGAAAATCTACAAAAATCAGACAAGACCTCAGAAAAAGAAATCTGGTTCATCCTTGGGAGCAATTTCCAAACACATGAAGGTGCCACGTTCATCTGTACAAACAATATTACACAAGTATAAACACCATGTGACCACGCAGCCATCATACCGCTCAGGAAGGAGACACGTTCTGTCCCCTAGAGATGAACGTAGTTTGGTGCGAAAAGTGCAAATCAATCCCAGAACAACAGCAAAGGACCTTGTGAAGATGCTGGAGGAAACAGGTAGACAAGTATCTATATCCACAGTAAAAAGAGTCCTATATCGTCATAACCTGAAAAGCTGCTCAGCATGGAAGAAACCACTGCTCCAAAACCACCACAAAAAAGCCAGACTGCAGTTTGCAAGTGCACATGGGGACAAAGATTTTACTTTTTGGAGAAATGTCCTCTGGTCTGATCAAACAAAAATGTAACTGTTTGGCCATAATGACCATCGTTATGTTTGGAGGAACAAGCGTGAGGCTTGCAAGCTGAAGAACACCATCCCAACCGTGAAGCATGGGGGTGCAGCATCATGTTGTGGGGGTGCTGCAGGAGGGACTGGTGCACTTCACTAAATAGATGCATCATGAGGAAGGAAAATTATGTGGATATATTGAAGCAACATCTCAAGACATCAGACAGGAAGTTAAAGCTTGGTTGCAAATGGGTCGTCCAAATGGACAATGACCCCAAACAAACCTCCAAAGTTGTGGCAAAATGGCTTAAAGACAACAAAGTCGAGGTATTGGAGTGTCCATCACAAAGTCCTGACCTCAATCCGATTGGACATTTGTGGGCAGAACTGAAAAAGCGTGTGTGAGCAAAGAGACCTACAAACCGGACTCAGTTACACCAGTTCTGTCTGGAGGAACGGGACAAAACTCCAGCAACTGATCGTGAGAAGCTTGTGGAGGCTCCCCAAAACATTTGACCCAAGTTAAACAATTTAAAGGCAACGCTCCCAAATACTAACAAAGTGTGTGTAAACTTCTGACCCACTGGGAATGTGATGAAAGTAATAAAAGCTGAAATAAATAATTCTCTCTACTATTATTCGGAAATTTCACATTCTTAAAATAAAGTTGTGATCTGAACTGATTTCAGTTACACTTTTGAATGTTTATGGATTGGCTTTGTTTGCTTCCATTGTAAGTGTCTTACTGTAAATAACCTCCTGTGATTTATTAAATAAACAAGGGTCAAGTCAAATTCATTTTTTGTGGTAATCAACATTATGCTACAAATGCTATTGACTGAGCTTAACTTGTAAGCAGAATAAACTTTTGCTAGTGGATATCTTGTTTTCTTCCTATTAATTGGCTCAAACGAAACTCTAGAATACTTTTCAATGATTTAATGCCCTAGTCAAGGCAAATGTGGGCAAATCAAGCGACTAGTTCTTTCCCTGAACATATCAACGTACCTGACTGCTCAATTTTAACAAAACTTTGTTTCACAGCAGACCGATATAAACCGGTGCACCCTGACTCCCTACTTCTTCGTAGCAGCCATCCAATCAGATTAACAAAAGGTTATGTCAGAAACACGTACTGAGAGTTTCCTCAATGTCTCTCAGCTCTTGCTCCTGCTGCTTGAGTTCCTGTCGCTTCCGTTTCATCTGAGGACTTTGCAGGTATTGCAAATGAATGTTAAAGTCAGATTGAACTTCAGATGCCTTCTTCATCGCAACCAAATACTGCTGCAACAACTCTACACAAACACACACATGGAAGAAACCATTAAGCAAGCATTTTCTTTTTAAATGCCCTTCAAATAAGACTTCTGCTAAACATATTCATACTTCATTTTCTCCCCTAATAAAAGAATAATTCACCCAAAAATACAAATTCTGTCATTTACTCTTAAATGCACAACTGTGCAGATTTTGCTCTTATGGAAAGAAATTTGTGCTTTTATTCACCAAAGTGGAAATCAACTGATCACAATGTTTAGTCAGGACGTTAATAACGTGACAATTTAATATTACAATTTGCAAAAAATGTTCAGAACTTCTTAAACTACTTCGAAGTGTTCTCATATGAAAATCCTCCATGTGCAGCAATGACCGCTTTGCAGATCCTTGTTATTCTAGAGGTCAGTTTCTCCAGATACACAGGTGACCTTTCACCCCACACTTCCTGTAGCACTTGCCATAGATGTGGCTGTCTTGTCGGGCACTTCTCACACACCTTACAGTCGAGCTGATCCCACAAAAGTTCAATGGGGTTTAGATCCATAACACTCTTTTCCAATGATCTGTTGTCCAATGTCTGTTTCTTTGCCCACTTGAACCTTTTCTTTTTGTTTTTCTGTTTCAAAAGTGGCTTTTTCTTTGCAATTCTTCCCATAAGGCCTCCTGAGTCTTCTCTTTACTGTTGTACATGAACACTGTTACTCATGTACATGATGCACTCGCTCTATCGCACCGTTGTCACAAAAAGAGAGTTGAGCCGGAAGGCAAAGCTCTCGATCTACCGGTCAATTTTCGTTCCTACCCTCACCTATGGTCATGAAGGCTGGGTCATGACCAAAAGAACTAGGTCGCGAGTACAAGCAGCCGAAATGGGTTTCCTCAGAAGGGTGGCGGGCTTCTCCCTTAGAGATAGGGTGAGGAGCTCAGTCATCCGTGCGGAGCTCGGAGTAGAGCCGCTGCACCTTTGCGTGGAAAGGAGTCAGTTGAGGTGGTTTGGGCATCTGGTAATCTGATTACATCTCCACACTGGCCTGGGAACGCCTCGGGGTCCCCCAGTCAGAGCTGGTTAATGTGGGTCGGGATAGGGAAGTTTGGGGCCATCAGGCTGTGTTGGTTGGTGATCAAATCTTTGATCCTGTGTGTGAATACACGACACATGGCCAAAAGTTGCATGACAGCGTGACTAAACGGGTGACCCATCATCTGCACAACAGGACTGAGGTTAATATGATGTATTTATGAATTTATATCTGTAAAGCGCTTATATGTGGTTACATAAAGCATAAATCATATCTTGCAAATTTTAAATGTGATTCATTTTGGAGGGTCATTGTCTTAAAAACATAATATATGTACAAAATTATTATCTTCAGACACATTTTTAAAGCAAAGATGGTAAAAACTATTCTGCTAAACATCTTTTAGAGTGTGTGTGTGTGTGTGTGTGTGTGTGTGTGTGTGTGTGTGTGCGTTCCAAAAAAGTTATACGGGTTCGGAACAACTTAAGGTTGGGTAAATGATGACAATGTTATTTTTGGGTGAACTCTTCCTTTAAAGAAAGGGAGGGAAGAAAAACAATATAAATATAATTAGAAAATATCTCATTTTGTTCATAGAAGTTTTAATCTTCTCTAGAGAGAGAGAGAGCAAGAGAGAGAGTGAGTGAGAGAGAGAGGGAGAGAGTGTGAGACAGAGAGAGAGAGAGAGGGGGGGAGTGAGGGAGGGAGAGAGAGAGAGAGAGAGAGAGAGAAAAAGAGAGAGGGGGGGAGAGAGAGAAAGAGAGAGAGAAAATGAGAGAGAGAGAGAGTGTGAGACAGAGAGAGAGAAAATGAGAGAGAGAGAGAGAGTGTGAGACAGAGAGAGAGAGAGAGAGAGAGAGAGAGAGAGAGAGAGAGGGAAAAAGAGAGAGAGGGGGAGAGAGAGAGAGAAAAAAAAAAAGAGAGAGAGAGAGAGAGAGAGAGAGAGAGAGGGAGACAGAGAGAGAGAGGTGAGTGAGAGAGAGAGTGAGAGTGTTTATTACCGATCTGAGTTTGTG
>JAVLUX010000003.1:57965833-58123333 GCA_032164185.1 Moxostoma hubbsi
ACAAACTGGCAACAGGGGGTTGGGCATATAAGGCAATGAAGGCTATCCCGTCTGTTTCATGACATTCTGAGTGATTCCATCTGTGTTTTTCGCATACTACATGTGGTAACCGCTGTATACATGTAATTTTTTCTCCCCAATCTGGAACGCCCAATTCCCAATGCGCTCTAAGTCCTCGTGGTGGTGTAGTGACTCGCCTCAATCCGGGTGGCGGAGGACGACTCTCAGTTGCCTCCGCGTCGGAGACCGTCAATCCGCGCATCTTATCACGTGACTTGTTGAGCCCTTATTCTCCGTGGCATCCACGCACAACTCGCCACGTATCCCATCGAGAGCGAGAACCACATTATAGCGACCCACAAGGAAGTTAACCCAACATGACAACCCAACCGAGCAACTGGGCCAATTAGGAAGCCTGACTGGAGTCACTCAGCATGCCCTGGATTTGACAGTATAAACTGTTTAATACCACTTAACCATTGACGTTGTTCCACAACGCGCAGCCGCCGGCAAGGAAAAAACTATATGAATTTGTTTATTTGACTCCCATGTCGAGTCCCGATCGTTACCATGTTTTTGTTCATGTAACAAAAACCTTGTTAGAACACAGTCAAACAGATCCATTAAACTAAAATAGTATAACTAAAATATTGTCTTTTTTAATGCGATACAAGCGATGTCAGTGTTTCCCCTGCCATTATATTAGGGGGGTGCCCCGCCCCCCCAACAGCACACTCCGCCCCCCTTGAAGGTAAAGTTAATTATATTTTCTATATAGCGCCAGATCACAACAGAAGTAATTTAAGGTTACCTTTCCAATAGAACAGGTCTATACCTTGTTCTTTTATTAAACAAACTAAATAGCCCTTAAGTGATTTATCTTATTTACACGACGGCATGTCATTTCTGTCTCTACATGGTCGCACGTTTACTATTCTCCTCAGCTCTCTGTATCGCGCCCCTATGCGCACACACACACGCCTGCATACACACACACACACACACACACACACACACACACACACACACAGACACGTTCGCACACACACAGGTGAGCATAGGGGTGTTCGATTCCAGGTTTTCTGGTACGGAGGTATGCATAATTACAAACTAGAGTCACTATGACTGTTATCTATTTCTAAAGAAATAAGCTACAAGCTACGTGTAGGATAAATACAAAGTTTCTACGACAGCTCTCTGGCATGGTGTAATGCCGCGGACACACTAGACTTTGAGACTACGGTCGTGATATGACGTCACATTAATTCAACATATAACAAATAGTAATACACTCAAAATGTAATAGATCTACAATCTACTTTATTTTATTGGGATTAGACACTCACAAGTGAGTGATTTCGGACACAGTAACAGAGTCGACACCAAGAGTCGATTCCTGTGATGGAGTCGACCCCGAGTCTGGGGCTATTCAGAGTCGACTCTTTGGAGTCGACTCCCCATCACACACTCCCACCAGCGGACAGAAAGCGTGCGTCGGAAATATGTTGCGTCAATCACCTGAAAAGAAGACAAAAATATCTGTGTTTTTTTAACGCTCCCAGGGTGGTGAAGATGGCAACACTCGCTCTCCTGTAAGTAGCACCCGGAGTAGCGCTACTGCTCCGAGTCCAAGTACAGAAAATAGCCCAAGTGCTGCTGCACGCCCTTTCCCTGACAAGCAGCAAAAGTCCAGTCACTAGTGATGGGTCGTTCGCCAACGAGTCGGCTCTAAGAGCCGACGCTTGTAGGTGAACGCTGGGAGCCGGCTCGCATATCAGAAGAGCCGGATCTATTCATAAAAATATTTAAAAAAATTAAGATATGAACAATCAAAAGATTTAAATTAATATAATTACCTAATTCAAAGAACGAAAAAATAAAATAATATAGGCCTTAATGCTCAATCACACACATATTTGTTCTGACTGTCTGCTCAGACTAACAGCCTGCTGGCTTCTATTGCTCTGAAGGTCCCAGTCAGTAGTGTAAACTGTGAAAGGGACTTCTCAACCATGAACAGGGTAATACAAACTTTTCACAATAGGATTTGCTGCTTTCAGCTATATGTTAAGCTATCACATTTAACAGTTAATGCATTTGCAGGTCAAGACAAACATCCGCAATAGGCTGCAAGGAGACCATCTTGCAGCATGCATGCGGATCTCAATAAATGGGCCAGACGTTTCTGACTTCCCATATCAAGAGGCTCTGGAAATGTTCTTCCAACCCCCCCCCCCCCCCCCCCAACCTGTAAACCTAGGGGAAACACTGGATGTGAATTAAGGAGATAAAAACAATCTAACAAAAAGCTCAATTGTAAATGGTCTGCACTTATGTAGCACTTTTTTAATCTTAGCGTTTTTCTAAGCCGACACACACACACACACACACACACACACACACACACACACACACACACACACACACACACACGGTGCTAGTCTGCCATTGGGAGCAACTTTGGGTTCAGTGGGTTCACCTGAGCTACAGCCGCCCCAATGGCTGTAACACATCTTCCAGTAACTTTCAGTTAATTTCGAGGACATTTTGCTATCAGGCATTTAACAAGGACAACTTCAAAAGCACCATTGTGTATGTTTGACACGGGTGCTATCCATCATTTCTGAATCTTTACTGAATATAACTGATTTATAAACTGCTTATAAAGAACACAAATCTTGATCCCAATGAACTGACTATTATAGACCTATTTAAAGTCTTTAATTTATGATAAATAAATAGAAAAACGTTTCTTCTTGCAGAGAAATGGTGTTCACAAAGAGTTCCTGTCAGGTTTTAGACCCCATCACAGTACTAAATAACAAGTGATATAATACAAAGTACATACGAAGAGTGAATGATGTGAGCACTTACCTTTATTGCAGCTTTCTACAAACTGAGGAAAAATAAGCAGATCTTTGATAAAAATCGGATTTCCAAGAGGACGGAAGAGAGCCGAACCATTCCTGATGTGAGGCAGCGGCCTAAGACAACACAAAGAACAACACATGCATACAGCTGAGACAACATAAGACATAGAAATATACCATTTATCTTATGTTATATATTTATTTTACATTAAATAAAATGTATTATATATTTTTTTTTATTATAGGAATATTCTGGGTTCAATACAAGTTAAGCTCAATGAACAGCATTTGTGGAATAATGTCGATTACCACAAAAAAATATTGAGATTTGTCGCTCCTTTTCTTAAAAGAAACGTCAAGGTTACAGTGAAACACTGAAATAGAAGTGAACAGGGGGTTATTTTTGGAGGATTTAAGATAAAGTTTATAATTTATAAAAGCACTTACATTAATTATTTTGTTAAAGCTCATGCATTATTTAAGCTTTGCTTATATTGTCACTTTTACAATCATTATTATCTGACATTGATATCAGTCTGATTATGCTGATATTGGAAGACGATAATAATCAAACTCAAACAGTGTAGCTTCTTTAGTACCGTCTTTGGTACCTTCTTTAGTACCGTCTTTAGTACCGTCTTTGGTACCTTCTTTAGTACCGTCTTTGTTACCTACCTTCTTTGGTACCTTCTTTGGTACCGTCTTTGATACCTACCTTCTTTGGTACCGTCTTTGGTACCTTCTTTAGTACCGTCTTTGGTACCTACCTTCTTTAGTACCGTCTTTGGTACCTACCTTCTTTAGTACCGTCTTTGGTACCTACCTTCTTTAGTACCGTCTTTGGTACCTACCTTCTTTAGTACCGTCTTTGGTACCTACCTTCTTTAGTACCGTCTTTGGTACCTACCTTCTTTGGTACCGTCTTTGGTACCTTCTTTGGTACATTCTTTGGTACATTCTTTGTTACCTTCTTTAGTACCGTCTTTGGTACCTACCTTCTTTGGTACCTACCTTCTTTGGTACCTACCTTCTTTGGTACTTTCTTTGGTACCTTCTTTGGTACCTACATTCTTTAGTACTTTCTTTGGTACCTTCTTTGGTACCTACCTTCTTTAGTACCTACCTTCTTAGGTACTTTCTTTGGTACCTACCTTCTTTAGTACCAACCTTTTTTGGTACTTTCTTTGGTACCTACCTTCTTTGGTACTTTCTTTGGTACCTACCTTCTTTAGTACCAACCTTCTTAGGTACTTTCTTTGGTACCTACCTTCTTTAGTACTTTCTTTTGTACCTACCTTCTTTGGTACTTTCTTTGGTACCTTCCTTCTTTGGTACTTTCTTTGGTACCTTCCTTCTTTGGTACCTTCTTTTTTTAATACTTCAGGTTAGTAAAGTATTAAACAGTTATACACTTTTGGCTGTACATTAATAGTTAAAATGTTAATGTTAAAAATGTTATTATAAATAACGATATTTTCATGCCTGACTTCACTTGATTCATTAAAAAAAAAAAAAAAAAAAGCGACATTGGAGCTTTAGGCCTAGTCCACACTTATTCGTTTGCGGTTGAAATCGCATTGATTTTGCTACATTAACGCCTCTTTCACACAGGAATGGCGTTTTCCTCCACTAAGAATAAAAACTTTGAAAACACGTTCAAGGATCGTCTTTCATAAGAGTTTTCAACTGGAGATGTATCAAGGCCCCTGCACACTTCCTACAAAATGAAGCCATTGATAGTACATTCAAATGTCACATTAGTTGATGTTTTACTTGAAGTTTTGAGCTTCCTTATATTTAAATGGACCTCTAAACGCCTCAACCAAGTGTGTCGTTGCTCAGCTGTTTCGAAGGTCTTTTTTTACCTTTTTTACTTCTCCACAAGTGAGGATGAGGTCTTGGTGCTAATTGCACTTTCTTTTTAAAGATAAACTGGCAAAACCATATAGATTAATAGTATCGCCATCAAATTGGTTTACCAGTCATAATATAACCGTAATAATTGATTATAAGTATCAGTCAATATTTCTACATCAATGCTTTTGAAAAACATTTTAAGTGTCCATTGAAAGTCCTTGTTGAAAGTAGAAAACTGCGTCCAAATATCCATATTTCCTTCTATACAGGAAGTAATACCTGGAGCAATACCTGGATGACCTACTATTTGGCCGAGGAAATGGCACGTTCAAACGCTGGATTTTAAACAGTGGAGAACCACGGGCCGGTGATTATGTTGTTGTTGTTGTTATTACAATGTATATTTGGGTCATGGGACAATGGATGAAGTATGTTCTGGGATGAAGTATGTTCGGAATCTGTTCAGACTAAAGAACATACCTGTTCACCGGCCGAGAAGGGCGTCCTTCATCAAACACAGTACAAACTGTGACCGTATGCGAATTCTCAATTGTCACACAATTTAAAGACATTATCCATAATTGGAGGTAAATGCAAGACTGCATGTGTGTACCTGTTGTTTGGTCTCCAATACACAGTCTCAAGCGGGATGACTTGCTGTCGTCCTTGTGTATCGTCATAGATTCTCTTGGCCGCAGCTGTCGTTTCAGTGACCACACAGTCCATGTCACCCAGCAGATGCCAGGAGATCACCTTCGCCGCATCATCATCCTCTATCTGTGCCAGATGAGCTACCTACAAATCACACACAAACACTTCAGACGGAATAAAACATTTAAATAAAAAATGTAATCACTCCTTGTGTACATTTCAAAGGAGAACTATTCTCTGTCTATTGAGCAGTAATCTGGTACTTTCTCCTCACAAAGCTAATTTTTCAACGCTGTGGCTCAGGTGGTAGAGCGGGATGGCTGCTAATCACAGGGTTGGCGGTTCGATTCCCGGCCCACACGACTCCAAACGCCGAAGTGTCGTTGGGCAAGACACTGAACCCCAAATTGCTCCCAATGGCAGGCTAGTGCCTTGCATGGCAGCTCTGCCACCATTGGTGTGTGTGAATGGGTGAATGGGACACAGTTAAAGCGCTTTGAATACCGTTAAGGTTAAAATAGGTGCTATAAGTGCAGACCATTTACCATATTTTACCATCTAAATTGAGTAAAAATGAAAAACACCGAACAGTAAATGTGACATTGAACTATAGCAACTGTCGAAATCAGAAATGTTTATTCTAGCTCAGTTTGAATCAGTAAAATGAAGCAAATGAGAGCAAAGAAATGGGATCAAAGCATCTTCAAGATGCACTGTGCTGTCCACTTGTGATCGGACCACCTGAGATATTATTACATAACAAAAACAAAACACACACCTTCCCCAGAACTCCTGGGCTCCCTTTGAAAGGATCTGGAATTAGGCATTTCCGTCGAGGCAGCTCCTCCATCTGGTTTAAAACAGCTTTTTTCCCATTTATTACATTCTCTATTGCTGATACCTAGACAGATATACACACAGACATCCATCTAGACACACAGGAATCAGATAAATGTTTGCACAAAGACCAGACTAACAGAGACTCACAGTGGTTAGTTCGGAGATGTTTAAGCCACTCTTTATAATCTGAGGTTTGAGTTCATTCAGTTTGTTAGACGCATCTCGCACCTGACCTGAAAAGAAAGCCAGTGGATACAATCACAGCCGAAATAACAGAATAACAGTAACGTTAGATTCTGTACGCAGATACACACAACACAGAATAAGTGAAGTGCCTACAGGCAAGTTCAGATTTGAGCTGCTCGTTGGTGTCCAAGATCTCACGGTACATCAAAACAGTTTGGGACAGACGATCTTTCTTCTTACTCAGAGTCGTCATGACTTTCTGACGTTCTGCATCTGCAATGCAAAACATTTTTTGAGAACTATTAATGGCAAGTGTTTTTCCAAGCACTGAAATCTGTGGTTCGTTTGGTGCAATAATCGCTAGCGCTGCTTTTACACAACCAAAACGAGGTGCTTGAAAAGCATCTGTCTCACGAATGTGTCCATCGACGTGTCGTTTGCAAATCCCTTAATAAACCCATCTTGGACAGATTGACGAATTCAGTTGCATAACTGATTGCTGTAGGCCAATAAAAGGCTTATGTTCAACAATATGGAAACAAATATATTGCTATCTAAAGCCATTTTTTGTGTCATCTTATCAATGCTTTACCTGCCTGCCACACTCATGTACTTATATAAAACAATAACGTGTCACACAAGTTAATGTACTTAATCAGGCGGTGAGGTCCGTCCAATGGGCCTCATTTATGAAACATGAGCAGAGATTATTTTGTAAATCGTTGGTAAAACAGTTCTGACAAATTCTCATGAACGTTCTTGTGTTTTCAAAACGTTAGATGGTACGAACAAAATGTAAAAAAGATGGTACGCCCGCTCCCGACCACGTGCAAATTGTGCGTTAGACACCCGAACGTGTTGTGTTCTTTCATAAGTCATGAAACAATTAACTAATAATTAAACAAAATGAAATTAACTCTAAAATATAAAATACATTTGTACAAAAAGAAGTTTTGTTTTCTTTTGAATCAGAGCCGATACTAATTTAGAAACGCTTGAATGCACTTTTTCAAAGCATAGTTTCTCTCTCAATTCTGCTTATCGTTTTTCCAGCAGAAGTGCTTGCACGCCCTCTGACGTGACTGGTTGGACCGTTTTTTTGGGGGTTAAAAATGAACTAATTGCCTTGTTGATTGTGTACATAAACAATCAATGTTCAAAATAATGCTCTTAACCCCGATTCACTACTGTAAGCCTATAAAACGTATTTGTATTTTGAGCTGTCGGGTCCGATATCGCTGGTTTATGAAGTTTAATGCTTAAATATAATACAATAACCATTGATTTATTAGTAGTAGCAGTAGCGGTAGTAGTAGTAGCGGTAGTAGTAGTAGCGGTAGTAGTAGTGGTAGTAGTAGTAGCGGTAGTAGTAGTAGTAGTAGTAGTAGTAGTAGTAGTAGTAGTAGTAGTAGTAGTAGTAGTAGTAGTAGTAGTAGTAGTAGTAGTAGTAGTAGTAGTAGTAGTAGTAGTAGTAGTAGTAGTAGTAGTAGTAGTAGTAGTAGTAGTAGTAGTAGTAGTAGTAGTAGTAGTAGTAGTAGTAGTAGTAGTAGTAGTAGTAACAACGTCAGCAGCCATATCACCCTGCAGCTCTTGACTGGATGCACACTAAAGCTAAGCAGGGTTGAGCCTGTCCAGTACCTGGATGGGATACCTCCTGGGGAAAACCAAGGTTGCTGCTGGAAGTGGTATTAGGGAGGCCAGCAGGGGGTGCTCACCCTATGGTCAGCGTAGGTCCTAATGCCCCAGTATAGTGACGGGGACACCATACTGTAAAAAAGCACCGTCTTTAGGATGAGACGTTAAACCAAGGTCCCGACTCTCTGTGGTTATTAAAAATCCCAGGATACTTCTCGTAAAGATTAGGGGTGTAACCCCGGTGTCCTGGCCAAATTCCCCCCATTGGCCCCTATCTATCATGGACTCGTATTAATCTCCATTCCTGAATTGGCTACATCACTCTACTCTCTCCTCTCCACTAATAGCTGGTGGGCGTTCTGGTGCACTATGGCTGCCGTCGCATCATCCAGGTGTGGAGATTCCCCCTATACTATGTAAAGTGCTTTGAGTGCCTAGAAAAGTGCTAAATAAATGTAAAGCATTATTATTAGTATAACAGTGACTATTACATTTCTGTTATACATTTTTTTTATTTAAACTGAGCTTTTATTTTGAAGGGTTTCTGCGTTATGAGCCAAGAGCTCTCACAGAAGACAGGAGCTTCACAGTCCGGAAAAGCCGGTCGCTACGTGCCTCAAAGTGATTATTAAACCACAAAAGACGGCTATTTAAATAATTAAAGATGTACTCTGAATGCCTTGCACTACTAAGTGAATTTGCACTCTGTTCACCGTCTTCTGCTATAGGGTGTTCGACGCTCATGACGGTGTTTGCCTGGTATGAAGAGGAGCTTTAAAAAGGTACGTGCAGCCAGCGTCGGCATCACACATTCACTAGTGCTCCGCTCATGCAAACTACATATATATATATATATATATATATATGAGTGTGAAGCAGCTGGGATGAGAATTAGCACCTCTAAACCTGAGGCCATGGTTCTCAGCAGGAAACCAATGGAGTGTGTACTCTGGGTAGGGAAGGAGGTATTGCCCCAAGTGAAGGAGTTGTACCTTCGGGGTCTTGTTCACGAGTGAGGGGACAATGGAGCGAGAGGTTGGCCGGAGAATCAGGGCAGCGGGGGCGGTATTACACTCGCTCAATCGCACCTTTGTCACAAAAAGAGAGCTGAGCCGGAAGGCAAAGCTCTCGATCTACCGGTCAATTTTTGTTCCTACCCACACCAATGGTCATGAAGGTTGGGTCATGACCGAAAGAACAAGGTCGCGAGTACAAGCGGCCGAAATGGGCTTCCTCAGAAGGGTGGCGGGCTTCTCCCTTAGAGATAGGGTGAGGAGCTCAGTCATCCATGAGGAGCTCGGAGTAGATCCGCTGCTCCTTTGAAAGGAGTCAATTGAGGTGGTTTGGGCATCTGGTAAGGATGCCCCCGGGGCGCCTCCCTAGGGAGGTGTTTCAGGCACGTCCAGCTGGGAGGAGGCCTCGGGGAAGACCCAGGACTAGGTGGAGAGATTACATCTCCACACTTGCCTGGGAACGCCTCGGGTGTCCCAGTCACAGCTGGTTAATGTGGCTCGGGATAGGGAAGTTTGGGGCCCCCTGCTGGAGCTGCTGCCCCCGCGACCCGACTTTGGATAAGCGGTTGAAGATGGACGGATGGATCATTAAATTGCCACTTTTGCGGTAAAATAATCTCACTCGGACATAAAGTGATTTTCATTTGTGCGCCGAATGTTTACGTAATGACATTCGTACGTCAGATGGTATCGGTTTATGTATCGGAGCATTTTTACGATTCCGATACCAGAATCAAGCATGTAAATGAACACATCTGGCTCATTATTTAGTAATTCATGTTGGCTTCTGTCGACTGACCGTTGCAGAATATGAAAGGCAGGGTGAATGGAGTGATGGAGACGCCAGACTGCTGATCTTCAACGTGAAAGTGCAGTGTGTATTCAGAGCCATCCTCACCAGGACTGTTCTCCAAAAGAGCTAAATCCTACAGGACACACACACACACACACACACAAGCACACACACACACGCACACAGATAGGGAGCAGAAATGTATTTCTCTATATATGAAAAAGAAATGTAAACACTTGGGATGCACAATATGAGCAATTTTGGCCGTGTCGGATTTTGAACAAAAAACTATTGGCCGATACCGATATTTTGCCACTTACTTAATTAGATTTTAATTAGGATTTAATGATTAAACATGTTTAAAGAGGCAGAAACTGTTCTAACAATAAATAGTTTCCAATATATATTTGATATATAACTCTGATATAGTTTTGTTTCCCCCGTATTACCGTGAAAAGAGTTTATATGACATATTCTAAGGAGTGCCGACCCTTATTGTGTGCCCACCCGAGTGCGTCACTAATTAATCATAAATAAATCATGGTAAACACTGGTTTTAATTTAGTAGATTTGGTATCGGTAGCCGATATATCGGTGCATCCCTAGTAAAACTACTGAAAGTAAAGATTTTAGTCATTTCTCACATTTAAAGAACATGATCTGGAACAGTCGCGCACGTTGCAATGAAAAACGAATGATTAAAAACACGTTTATATCTGCTCGGCGTGGCAGCTCTCTTTATAGCTGAACGTGAATAACCAAAAAGAGTTTCTGTGCTGCTGTAGCTACAAATACAATAATATTAATAAATACAGAATAATAAATAAATATGATAATGAATATAATCAGCGAATTTGATTGTTTTTAGCATTATTTTTTCCCCTTAATGGAATATTACGGGTTCAATACAAGTTGAGCTCAATCAGCAGCATTTGTGGCATAATGTCGATTACCACAAATATTTATTATGACTTTTCTTTAAAAAAAAAAAAGTATATGCGTTACAGTGAGGCACTTTGCAATGGAAGTCAATGGGGGCCAATCCCAAAACGGTAATACACTCACTGTTTCAAATGTTTAGCCACAAGGTGTAAACAATATATGTGTTAATATGATTTCAGAGTGATAAAGTCACTTAATAACCGCATCAGTGTAAAGTTAAAGCCAAATTTACAACTTCGTCACCATGACAATTGGGTCTTTTCTACTGCATGGTATGGCTTGACTCGACTCTGCTCGCTTTTGGGGGGGTTTCCACTGTGGATAGTTCCTGGTACTTGGTACTTTTTTGTACCACCTTGGTCGAGGTTCCAAGCGAGCCGAGCCGATACTAAAACCCTGCAGATCACTGATTGGTCGGGGAGAATTGTCACTGCGACATCAACACGCTAGTTTTAAAGTTAGCTACAGCGATAGCAGTATCATTTGTTCATGGGACTTTCCAGTTGTATAAAGAAATGGCTGCGCGAAAAACCACGCCGAGGTTAATAAACGAGGTGCAGACGTTCCTCTCGTTAGTAGCCGAGGATACAATGAGAGCTTGATGGGGGAGATGCAACCATTACGATCAGCCTATAATCCCACCGAAATTGAGGCGGCACTAAACTGCAGTGGAAAAGCAAACTCAGAAAAGTAAAGCGAGTCGAGTCAAACCGTAACGTGCAGTGGAAAAGTGCCAAATGTAAAGTCAACAAACACTAAAATGACTAAAAATGATGATTTAAACAACTTCACAGCTCATATAATACAGAAGAATTAAAAAGTGCTTTAAAAACGATAAGCTTCACATTTCTGCCTTTAAACCCTCCAGAAATGGCCCCATTGACTTCCATTGTAAGTTTTTATATTAAAGTTGATACTCACAGTAATGAGCGCCTCTCCATTAGTAAGAGAGTATGTCACACTTCTGTTGTCATGCTCAAACCAAGGAACCGCCACGTCTCCTGTACCCGTCACCGTGACAACCACCTGTCCATCAATCCCATCACCGGCTGCATTAGTGTATTGGTCCTACAAGGAAAGTACACAATCACATTTACATCTGAATGGTTTTACTTTCACGTAATTTACAATTCTAAACTGAAGCCAGGGTGGGCAGTGTGATCAAACTTGCATATATTATATAATCAAGGGGGGGGTCAGTCTGCCCCGGATCGGCCCCAAAGTGCGTCGGCCCACCGGGAAAATGCCCGGTGTGCCAGATTACCAGTCCAGCCCTGTATCGTTCTGATTGGATGAGCCACACCTACCATCCGAGCCCAACAAGCACATGAAACTCACCATGATCTTCAGACACAAGCTGTCCAGCAGCATGCGATTGGCCCGAGTGTTGCTATTGGACACGACGGGAGTCGAGGGCGGAGCCTCAGGCGATAATTTCGTTGCTTTATTTGGAGCAACATTTATAGGAATCTAAGTGGGAGAACAGCACAGAATATATTACGAGTTAGGACAGTTTCATTTCTCAACGAAATTTGGTAATTCCAGATGAATTGATTGGCTGTGTGTGTGTGTGTGTGTGTGTTTGTATGTGTGTGTGTTTGTATATATGTTTGTATGTGTGTGTGTGTGTATGTATATATATGTGTGTGTGTATGTATGTATATGTGTGTGTGTGTGTGTATGTTTGTATGTGTGTGTGTGTGTGTGTATATGTTTGTATGTGTGTGTGTGTGTGAGTGAGAGTGTGTATGTATGTGAGTGTGTGTGTGTGTGTGTGTGTGTGTGTGTGTTCATACCTGCTGGCTCCACAGATATTTGGTTTTGTCTACCGCCAAAACAAACTGGACGACGTACTTTCCCGCTAGTTCTGGAATCTGTTTATCCCTGAGAAAGAAATACAAACACAAGTCAATAACAAATAATGCACAAGATCATGAAAAACAGAAATCGTTTTAATATCTAGTTTGACCAGTTCTAAGAAACGCAATTTTTTTTGTATTGTTTTTGAAAACGTCATTTTCAAAAACAAACAAACCTCTTAAAATATAAATAATCAAGAAAAAAGTCTTGATATATTTTCTGTACTCTGAACACTTATGTACACATCTTAAATATATATTTTTAACAACTTTGGAAGTAAATATATACACACACACACATATATATATATATAAAAAATCATGAATATTGTGAGGTTTTCTTGGGGTTTAAGACTTTGGAAACACTTTTGCAATAAGGTTACACTGGTTAACATTAGTTATTGCATTAGTTATAATGAACAACATATGTCTTACATCATTTATTCATCTTTGTTAATGTTAGTTAATACAAACAGTAGTTAAGTGTTAGTTCATTATTAGTTAATAGTGAATTACCAAATTTTTTTATAAAAAACATACATAACTATATATATAACAAATACAGAACTTTTGATGTTTAAAAAAATGCATTTTTATATGTAGAAATGAACATTGACCAAGATGAATAAATGCTGTAAAATTTTAATACAATCTTTCAGTTTCACCACCTTGACATTTTTACTTCAAGTCCCATAAAAATATCAAAATTATGCTATGAATGTTGAACTAATCAGAACTGAAAACATGTCCGTTATAGAGGAGGTGTATTCACTGACTGTATGTTTAGAACAACATTAAAGACACAAAACATGTATTTTCATGTGTCTGTCTGTTTTACCTGAAGCAGAAGCAGCCGTCTTTCCCATTGTCTTTCTGTTTGCTACACTTTAGAGGTGTGGCCTAAGATGAAACGCAAAACATCCTCAGATTTACTTCATCTTGCAAAACAATATTTGTTCATGTTAGCATTTTCATTCCCGGCACGCAATAATAATAATGTCTGACAAAAATAGAAAAAAAAAAAATGAAAATTGAAATAAAACAAACTAGTAAAACTGAAACTAAACGACAACTCAAATAAAACTAAATGAAAACATTTTCCTGAAATACATAAACACACAACTGGAAAAACAAACACTGAACAAAAACTAAAACCAAATGAAAACATTTTCCTTAACTGAAATAAAAATAATAAATAACAATTGGAAAAACTGAAAAATAAATAAATAAATAAATAAATAAATAAATAAATAAATAAATAAATGTGATATATTTTTATCACAATTGGTAAAAATAAAATAAATTGCCATGGCAACAAAATTTTAAATAATGACCAACACATATTTTTTGTTTATTTTAGATAAAGTATATAATAAAAGTATATACTGCGTATCAAATAAAAAAAAAACATCAATTAAACATGAAAACACCCAAAGAAAACACAAACACTAGATGGCTCTTTTAATGCTGTTTGATATACTTATGTCATGATTATGAGATAACGCCATGAAAAATAAAAAACAAACCAAATTTATGACAAAAATAGAGTTTTGACATTTTGGGGTTTTCTGTATTTTGTCACTCACTGTTGAGGGTGGGCGGGACCCTGACGTTACGCCATGCCACAGCAGCATTGACAGACTGGCTGGACAAATGTTCTTCACTGGACTGCCTTCTTCAGACAACACCAGTACTGTAAACACTTCACACAGCAGCCAAACGCAATGCAATTAGTATTCTGCACTTGTGTCATAGCTACATTTGTATGGGCTTTATCCAAAAACACACCTGGAAAGACATCTCCTGCACGTAAGGTGGCTGCTCGGTCAAACTCAATTCGGAGTTTGACTGGTTTGTTGGGATCTGGAATAACATTTAATGTCACTACAGGCCCCGGAATACTGTTCTTGCTAAATGATCCACGGAATTCCAACTGATGCTCGCCTCTGAGAGAGAGAGAGAGAGAGAGAGAGAGAGAGAGAGAGAGAGAGAGAGAGAATGAGAGAGAGAGAGAATGAAAGAGAGAGAGAGAGAGAATGAAAGAGAGAGAGAAAGAGAGAGAGAATGGTGTTTGTTCACCATTTGTAGTATTTATTATTTACTCTTTAGCAGTGTCAGAAATGAAAGGAATGGTTCACACAAACATGACAATTCTGTCCTACAAGTTTTGTTTGATCTTCGTTTGAACAAACTTGATATCAATTCTTAAATATGCACTTACTGGCTGATGCCGCTAGTCTTAAAGAGACAGTACCGATTAGGCATGTGTTCTAAATATCAATGTAAATACTTGTAAACAGGTCAAATTGTGCAAGTAATATATGCAACATTATATATGCAATTTCAAGACATTAATTGATGGAGTCTGGGATCGCACTCTTTTCAAGGCACAGTTTTCCAGGACATGTTATTTGCCCAACAGGTGTAATATTAAAGCAAACACTCATGCTGCCATTTAAACCGTGCTTTTATTTTGGCGTTTATTTAGTTTCTCACCTCCAGATAAGCAGTTCGCTATAAGACCCAGTGTGATTATTAATCCCGGTAAAGCTGTGATGTAATTAAATACTTAGTCTGCATGTGCTGTGCACTTCAAAGTGATCTACTGTGTCATCTCACACACACAAGAGCGCACGTGATGATCATGATGAGGTGTTTTCATCTTTAAACATTCATTTTGAAGCATGCATCACTTGAAGATTATATATGTATTTATATAAATCACAGGCTTTTGCTAATTAAATCACACTAGGACATAATCGCAATTTTAATTTGAGCAACTGTGCATTCAAACATGATTTTTTTGTCCAAATATGCCGCATTCCATGACATTGGTATTATAGCTAATGTCATGGAGTAGATTGCATTGTTTTCTGCATAATGCATGTGGTAACTGCAGTATAAGCAGACTCCGATCAGGGGTGTTCACACTTGGCAGGTTTGGTTCGATTAAAACAAACTCTGGTGCGATTGCTCTGTTAGTGCGGTTCATTTGAACAAGTGTGAACGCTGCCAGCCGAACCTTGGTGCGCACCAAACAAGCGGACCAAGGCCGCCTGAAAAGTGGGTCTCGGTCCACTTCGAAATGAACTCTGGGGCGGTTCGATTGATTTATGAACGCATCATGGACCAAAAACAGGAAGTAATTGGCCTAATACTGACCTCAAGCATACCTGGTTCTTCTCATCATAGGAGCTGTTGCCCATTACAGTTCGGGACAGGCGTCGGAACCGCCCGTCAGCCGTCCTGCAGCATATCTTCATTTGTCTGTGCAATGGAGGAATTCCTGCCGCTGTTTTGACTCCTTTACATTTTATTAACTCTTCTTTTGTTCTCAGCTGGTGAAAATACCACCATTTGTACATGTATAAATATAATGAGCGCATTTCGCCAGCATTGTTTTGGATGTTCGGCAAGTCCCGTCAAATAATATACGTCATAAAAGCCGTCCAATCAGGTTGTGACTTTCCCTGATGCCCTTGGTTTTGTATCGTTAGGTTCAGTGTTAAAAATGCCAGTGTGAACACTAAACGAACAGGACTAAATGTATCATTTTCATTTTGTGTGACCAAAATGTGTGAACGCACCCTAATTCACATCTCGAGGTGTGAAGGCCAAATCACCCCGCTACCAGCTCAGGGTGTGAATCATTTTCAAAAACATCATCGTGTATGTTGATATATATCCATGTGTGCATGTATATCAATGGTCATGGCTTCATGTGAGACCGATAGAAATGATGAAACGCAATTGTTCACTGAGAGCTGCACGTGTCATTAGATGAAAAGCACTGAATGAAATATCGCTTGAGTCACCCTCAAAGCAAATTCAATGAGATATATCCCGCACCCCAAACATGTGCAGCTGTGTTTTGTGCAAGTGTTGCGCACGCAGTCTGAAACACGCAAGTGTGCGCGAGTATTGAAGTCATCATCCCAGTCCCCAGGAAAAGCGCAGATCACTCCCGTTACTCATTCAGGGATCTCTCGATGTCAAGTGGGTTTTTAAAATACACATTAAACCTCTTTCTAAAATTCAGTTGGAATGATGTTTGATGTCAGGACACAAACCAGACACATTTTCCTTCCGATATTTTATATATAGAGATGACTAAAAACACAAAAGTGCTTATTTATGGGTTATTTTACTATTTGCATTTCATTGAGATGATGGTAAGTTTCTTGAGGAATGTTATAGCAATAATCATAATAATAACAACAACTACAACAAAATAATAATAATAACAATAAAATTATTATACGTTAAGAATTATAATTATACGTTAACATTATTATAATTACTATTTTACTTTGTAAACATCTTTAGTTAAGATTCACACCACTCCAATTTTATTTATAAATAAATACAATAAAATAGAAAGATTGAACTATTTATACTGGTAAGTGTTTATGGGACGTTTGAATCCAAATCAGCAAATCCAGTTGATATTATAGAAATCTACGTCATGTTTGGGAATTTGCAAGCGTGATGTATTATCAGCCTTTATGAAGTTTCTAAATTTTGCGTGGCCTCTATAGATTACTAATCTAAAAGAGGAGAAAGGCGTACTATAACCCACTATAACTATTTTTGTTTTCTCCAATGGGAACGAAGAAGTTTGCCACAACTCTCTTTATTTCCACAATTAATATTTGCATGTGGCAGCTCATTATTACTGTCGGCTTCCTCCCGCACTCACGTTCAATCTCAACATCTGTAAGTTTCTGTCTTTGTGATCGAGCGGTCTTATTATAGGCCTCTTTGACTAAATCCTTCTTTCTTGTAAATGTGAGCCTGTGCTCGTGATGGAGGGGTATTAGAGCAACGGAAATGCTGATGTCCTGACTTTCAGAGAGAGAGAGGAATAAATGCTCCTCCGTGGTAAGCAACTTTCGCTGTTTCGCTACTATTGCGCAACACTCCCGTAGCGTGAGTCACATTCACTGATCGGGACCACAGTCGGCTACGATGTACAATGGGTTCATATTGTACAGTCGGACTCCAATCGTAAAGGACGACTACAAATAGTCTGGATTACTCAAAATTGCACATTGCGACATGGCTTAATATACAACACAATTGTATTGATTTTTCAGAAAAATGTAACTATATCGTGATATAAAATGGTTCATATCGTTATGTAGGATTTTGGTCATATCTCCCATCCCTCGGCACTGGTATGGGCTGCTTTCATTAAGAATGAGGGAGTTGGACCTTTTCGAGTCGAAGATGGACTGAAACTCTCAAACCTACTGCCAGTTTCTGGAAGGTACTTTCTTCAAGCGGTGGTACAGGAGTCCTCAGCATTCAAGAAGGCCATGATGTCTATGCGGGACAATGCTCCATCACATGCATCCAAGTACTCCACTGCTTGGCTAGCCAGCAAGGTCCTCAAAGATGCCCAAATAATGTCTTGGCCCCCTGCCTCACCTGACTTAAATCCTACCGAGAACTTGCGGGCCCAAAATACAAATCGTATTTTGCACTATATCAGTTCTTAAACTATTTTGTTGGAGCAAAGCAGAGATGACAGCAGATGAGTGGGACAGGGATTCGTCACATACTCTAATTTGTGTATTTGACTTTGTAAAGGATTTCAATGGAAAGGAGGCGGTGAGAACAGGCTGGACGATATAAACAATGATTTAATAATAAACTTAAAAAAAGGACAAACACACACATGACGGACATGTCCATAAACGATCGATCTCTCTCTCTCACCACCGTCTGCAATCGGCCTTTATCCCTCTCAGAGGCTTGATTAGCCTGATACGGGACAGGGCGTGTATCATCACGACCCGGCCCCGCCCTCCACCCTGACACAGACTTCTATTCCGAGTCCCGATCGTTTCCATGTTTTTGTACAAAACCTTTTTAGCAATACGGTCAAACAGTTCTATTAAACAAACACTTTCCAGGACAAATCGTTATTTTTCAGGACATTAAGGTATTTTCGATGAGTTTTCCACGACTGGGAGAGAATTGCTTTTATATTGGAGCAAAATGGACATTGAAACAGAAATGCACCCATGAATCAATATCAGAATCAAATCGGGAAATCTGTATCAATGCCCAGCCCTATTAAGGATGCAGAATGTCAACTTTGGAACAACACGAGGGTGAGTAAATGATGACAGAACTTTCATTTTGGGGTGAATTATCCCTTTAAGGGTCAATATTTGATTTTAAGGGGTATTTTTTACATGTATATAGGCATCGTATTTTTAACCATATAAAATACTGTGATTTAATTAAATCCATACATTTTTGTCCCAACCCTCTTTCATTCCTGACGTTGCTCTTTGGTGGTGTACTTACTTGGGAGCACTTATTGCTTCTAACAGGAAGCCAGCCTTTCCTTCTGCATCTACAGGCTGAGACATCACTGAAGATTTCACCTAAAAGAGAGCAACACACAAATTCACAAACAACACTTAACATCTGTGCACACTCTGACACTGTCCTAAACAATCACACTGCACTGAAGCAATACGTTTTTTTTTTTTTTTTTTTTTTAAAGAGTTTTTGACCTAACCCAACGTTTCTGTTGCTCAATACTTCGTTGAAGCACCTTTGGCAACAATTACAGCCTCAAGTCTTTTTGTGTATGATGCTACAAGCTTGGCACACCTATTTTTGGGCAGTTTCTCCCATTCTTCTTTGCAGGACCTCTCAAGCTCCATCAGGTTGGATGGGGAGCGTCGATGCACAGCCATTTTCAGATCTCTCCAGAGATGTTCAGTCGGGTTCAAGTCTGGGCTCTGGCTGGGACACTCAAGGACATTCACAGAGATGTCCCGTAGCCACTCCTTTGTTATCTTGGCTGTGTGCTTAGGGTCGTTGTCCTGTTGGAAGATGAACCTTCGCCCCAGTCTGAGGTCCAGAGCGCTCTGGAGCAGGTTTTCATCAAGGATGTCTCTGTACATTGCTGCATTCATCTTTCCCTCCATCCAGTTCCTGCTGCAGAAAAACATCCCCACAGCATGATGCTGCCACCACCATGCTTCACTGTAGGGATGGTATTGGCCATGTGATGAGCGGTGCCTGGTTTCCAGATGTGACGATTGCCATTCAGGCCAAAGAGTTCAATCTTTGTTTCATCAGACCAGAGAATTTTGTTTCTCATGGTCTGAGAGTCCTTCAGGTGCCTTTCGGCAAACTCCAGGTGGGCTGTCATGTGCCTTTTACTGAGGAGATGCTTTCGTCTGGCCACTCTACCATACAGGCCTGATTGGTGGAGTGCTGCAGAGATGGTTGTTCTTCTGGAAGGTTCTCCTCTCTACACAAAGAAACGCTGGAGCTCTGTCAGAGTGACCATCAAGTTCTTGGTCACCTCCCTGACTAAGGCCCTTCTCCCCCGATCGATCAGTTTGGCCGGGCGGCCAGCTCTAGGAAGAGTCCCGGTGGTTCCAAACTTCTTCCATTTACGGATGATGGAGGCCACTGTGCTCATTGGGACCTTCAATGCTGCAGACATTTTTCTGTACCCTTCCCCAGATCTGTGCCTCGATACAGTCCTGTCTCAGAGGTCTACAGACAATTCCTTGGACTTCATGGCTTGGTTTGTGCTCTGACATGCACTGTTAACTGTGGGACCTTATATTAGACAGGTGTGTGCCTTTCCAAATCATGTCCAATCAACTGAATTTACCACAGGTGGACTCCAATCAAGTTACAGTGGTTCACGATCGGTTCACGATCTACTTTCACTGAAACAGCAACCACAGCCTCCCAAATGCTGTTCAAAGAGGTGTATCGTGTTCCTTCATGTTTGAAAAGGGCCCGCAAGTTCTCAGTAGGATTTAAGTCAGGTGAGGCAGGGGGCCAAGACATTATTTGGGCATCTTTGAGGACCTTGCTGGCTAGCCAAGCAGTGGAGTACTTGGATGCATGTGATGGTGCATTGTCCCGCATAGACATCATGGCCTTCTTGAATGCTGAGGACTCCTGTACCACTGCTTGAATAAAGTACCTTCCAGAAACTGGCAGTAGGTTTGAGAGTTGAAGTCCATCTTCGACTCGAAAAGGTCCAACGACCTCATTGTTAATGATAGCAGCCCATACCAGTACCGAGATACGCGCATATTTACAGACAGTATATGATATTAGTTTTGCTAATTTGCACCTGGCGGTGTAACTAAAAAACACAAAAAAAAGAGTACCTTCAGCAGCGGGGAGCGAGTCTTCATTGTGATGATGATCCGCTGGTCCGGAGAAGGATTTCCCCATTCATCACACAGCTGGAGAACAAAAGGTGTGCTCAAACCTTGACCATTCAACACCTGCAGAGGCTGAAGACACAGACTAAAATCAAACTCAACGTTCCCTTGTAATACTGAAGTGTTCAGTCAGAGGTGTGGTGAAATGTTAAGAGGTGTGGTGAAAAATGTAATCCTTAAAAGTAATGCATCGTATTAATATTCAAATTCCAATAATCTGTATTTGTAAGTATCATCAGCACCCTCACATCCCTCATTGACATACCATCTCAGGCTTGTCCATTAGTGAGATCCGTGCCGGAGGTCCCACAGTAACTCTAATCCGCACAAATTCCTCCATGTTCTGGTATTTGAAGCACAGCTCCTTCGGTCCAGGAGTCCCCGACACAAACCGGATACCAGACACTGACACAGTACTGGCCTACACAAAGACATCAAATGATACTTTACACAAAAATGCATATTTAACTGCATCTGGATTTTGGATTTTCTTGGGTTGGTGTGACTTCGTAATTAAAGATCTGCACTAGTAACCCCAAAGGCAACAGGACGATTCATGATCTATTTAGGAAACTGTGCATGCAAAAAGTGAACTCTTTCTACACTAGTATATTATTTAACTCAATTTATAATATAAAGTATATTGGAGCATTTTTAACAAAAACAGGGGGGGAAAAAAAGTGATATATTTAATGATATAATGTCAGTAATCTTAGTGATTATCGGCTAAAGCTTATCAACAATTATTGGTATCAGTCAAAATGTCTCTCTGTTTTATTCAAATTCAATACTAAGTTTTAATTTGATCAAAATTACAAAATTGTGACTTTTTTGCTTCTGATCATTTATACCGGGGTTCATAATGGGGGCTTTACTGGCCCTCAGGGGGGCATTCAAAGGGTGCCAGGGGGCACTGAGAGCAAATTAGTAGAGAGGGGGGTGTTAGGTTACAAATAGGGGGCGTTTATCAGTCATAAAATAATCAAATCCTCTTTGCATTAAAACACTTATTTAGACTTGGAGAATATTAGATGGTTCTCAATATGGGTTGGTACGCATTTGTACCGCGGTTCATCTGATTTTGAAGTCTAGCGACGCATCTGAAGTGTCTGGTTGGGCAGCGTCACATACACAGGCAGAGGTACTTCGGCTAATGCACCTGTACGGCTCTGTAGATGGATACGGCTCAATGGACAGAGCAGAGCGAGCACAAAGCTCTTAAAGCTCGAGCTCTGAAACTGGCAGCTTTGCGAGTATCAGTGAGAAGCTGTGGTGTATTTTTATCAAGTTGAGTATACATTAATCAAGTATAACCAATGCCATTTTATTCTACAGTTATTTCTGATGGTCAAGCAGGTCTTTTACTGTGTGTGTGTGTGTGTGTGTGTGTGTGTGTGTGTGTGTGTGTGTGTGTGTGTTTTTAGAGGCCCATGCAGGAACAGGAATAGCCTCACATATGTGCTCTCATGACTGCTGAGATAATATATGGTGAGGCTCTTCCACAGGTGTCTCCTGTCCACTAAAATAGAATAGGATGATGGATAATAGTGACATGTGTGGACTGTTTTAGCCACATGTTGGTAAAGGATATGTATTTAAGTGAACACAAACCCAGAGATGCTTTAGTTGTATCTGCAGGGGCAACTCGGCTTGTTATCTCTGATAATAAAGTCTTTTCTTCTGGCTTCAAAACCTTGAGCGATTTTTCACAGAATTGGGCAGAAACTACTACAAAGCAAGGCGCGAGAAGCGGAAACCATTTGAATTCGGCACAGAATTATACATCACCAGTCACATCAAACTTCTTTTTTTTTATTTTCTCCACTTTTTCTCCCAATTTGGAACGTCCAATTCCCAATTTTTGCTCGAAGTCTCATGGTGGCATAGTGACTCGCCTCAATCCGGGTGGCGGAGTTGCCTCCACTTCTGAGTCACCACGTGGCTCGTTGAGCGCGTTACCACGGAGACGTAGCATGTGCGGAGGCCGACGACTCACCACGTGCCCCACGAGAGCGAATCAAATTATAGTGATCAAAATGAGGTTACCCCATGTGACTCTACCCTCCCTAGCAACCGGGCCAATTTGGTTGCTTAGGAGACCTGGCTGGAGTCACTCAGCACGTCCTGAGATTCAAACTCACGACTCCAGGGGTCCAGCATCTTTACCACTTTAGCTACAGAGGCCCCACATCACTAAACTGTACTTTAGGCAGAAATAGATTGATAATAAATATGATCATATCACTACCTCAGCTCTATTAAATTTGACATAGGCTATATTAGGGGAGTGAGGGAATATAATACATTTTTACATTTACATTTATGCATTTGGCAGATGCTTTTATCCAAAGTGACTTACAGTGCACTTATTACAGGGACAATCCCCCCGGAGCAACCTGGAGTTAAGTGCCTTACTCAAGGACACAATGGTGGTGGCTGTGGGGGTCAAACCAGCAACCTTCTGATTACCAGTTATGTGCTTTAGCCCACTATGCCAGGTCTACTGTTTATAATAACAAAAATGCCATAGTTTGTTTTCACTTATAGAAATCATGTTACATCTAACCATGCTAGTGCAGCTGGGATAAAGGAATGAAGGGGGCGTTCATCGAAAAAATGGTTGAGAACCACTGGTTTATACCGTACCTCCCATTCTATGATCAGAGTCTCTTTGTCCAGGCCATCAGCGGACACACTCAAACTATTAAAACTTTTGGCATTGAGACAGTCCGTTTTATTTCCATATTGATCAATCACATCTGGAAGAGAAGCACAAGATTAGCAAGTCTGAAAAAATACATGAAATTGTTTATGACCACAACTAGAATTCACCACCAGATTTGTGCCCCTACGAGAATTGAGATGCGTGCAGAATTGTTCTGCATCGAAAGATTACTCTTCAGCAACCTAAAAAGAAGATTAGATGTATACTGATATAGTTTAACAGATTAATCTGTGGCGAAAGTTGCGCTGTTATCGGCAAAAATAGTTTTCCTCCAATGAAGGACTCAGTTACAATGACTTGGATTTACAGTATAACATCGGCCTCTAGAGTCCCCTGACACACACACACACACACACACACACACACACACACACATATATATACACCAATCAGCCACACAACTGTCTAAAATGTGGCGTTTATGACGCTGAATACAGTGAGATGGTCCAAACGTGTCCGTCTGAGGGGCGCGCATGTAAACAGAGCGGACGGAACGCATGAACGCGTACTTTGAGAACTGAACGCATTGACGAACTCGATGCAAAACAGACAGCGGTCAACTGTAGGCTTGTTCAATGACTGGAGAATAAAACAAACAATGTATTGTGTTCTTAAGCCACTTTCTGTATTGTTTAATCAATGATTTATTCATCTGCCACAATAACGCAATTTATTTTAACTGAATTTCGATCCGTATTATATATTTATTATAGCCCATAATTGTTTTAATTGTTATGCATTATTTATATGAACTATCTTTATTGGGGGCCTTTATTAGCAAATGATGTATGCAATTAATTTATCGGCATGTTGTGATTAATTTGATTAAAAGAAATGTAATCAATTAACATCCCTAATATACTGTATATAGATTATGTATTAGGCCTGAAATTAGATGATGTTATAGAAAACGCCGACTAATTAAACTCTAGCGATGACACGTGAGAGCAGCACTGCAGCTTGAGCCTGACTCACGATAGAAAGACGACACCGCTCCAGGTGATGTATATCGTGAAGTATGAGAGAATTATAATGCAAAAATACCAAGTAAATAAACACAGAAGCACCGCTGAAGCAAAACTTGCGTTTCGAGCGTCTTTAAAGGAAACACCCCGGTGTTACATCTTTAATGCGGTTACATTTAATGCGTTATAGCTTTATTAAAGTTCAAATAATATGGAAGCGGGTCATGTAAATAACTACAAACCCTGAAACATTTCTCTGTGCGGTCAGCACCTCTTCCACGATCTGAGGGGAGAGATTGAAACTGCATCCAGCTGACTCGTCCCTCGAGTGTGCTGCAGCTAGATTATAACGTGATTGCTCGTGACTTATTGAATCATAATATATGTGTCACTGTGCATTTCATATCATGAATTACGCAGCTTTATTACTACGAGAGAGTTTGTTTATTAGTGAGTTAACGATGGATTGAAGTGAACAGAAAGGTGAGAGAGGAAGTCTTCGCCCCATTATACACTGCAACAAAATACGTTTATGATTTGTTTATGTTTTGGATTTTTTTCCAATCTAAATATCTAAAACTCATTTAAAACAACGTGCATTTACTTTAGCAGCTACACCATCTGAGAATGTTGAATATGATATTAAAAATACAAATATCTAAAAATCCTTTAAAAAAAAGATGCATTCACCTGAGAAGCTGCATATACACTTATACGTATACAAATACACTTAAATAGAAAATACACTTACTGTATATTTAAGATACATTCTCTTAAAGAAAGTGGCGGGGGCGGAGTTATTTCCACATGCTGGTGGTTGGGAGCGGAGGTATTCAAGTTGCATTTTTAAACTATGAAGGGTCGTTACAAACGTAACTCTTCGTAGACATTTACAGTTCGAGAGCACGTTGACGTATTGTTCCCTTCATTGTCTGTAGTTGGTCTTAAAAATGTTTTATCCACAAAACCATGTCGTTACAATTTTAACTCAATGGAGCCGCCATTTCCATTATCGCTATTTGTTATTATACAGTCATTATCACTTCACTTGTGAACTCATTTCTAAAATGCAACGTTATCCGGCTCCATCTAGTGGACACATTGAGAGTTGCAATGTCAAGTTATCTATAGGAAAATCTTAATTATTGGATATTTATTGTAATCAATTTCATTTAAAAGTGCAAAGCACCTCTGACATGTGTTTCATCGCATTATTATGGCAAGATTAGATGCTGTTTATATTCTTCAAGTTTTTCAAAGTCCTTTTTTAAATCCATTTTTTTATGGATTTATTTTTGGAACAATTTCTCAAGACTCAAGTCTTCTCCGGTCGCACCAAAATAAACTCCTCCTCACAAGCATGGTCCGATAACTCTCATGAAATAATGATAATAATAATTGATTGCGTTTTTCCCACCCAACAATTCCTACAAACATTTCAGGAGTGATATTGATACGAACCTGATTTCAGCTGTTCAACTGAAATCTAAACAGTATTTAAATCGCAAAGGGTTGTTCACAAATCAAATTAAATGAAACGTTACTATTGTTGCCCAAAGCTAATATGCTGCTGGCCTACGTGCATGTTTATGAAAGGCGTTCATTAATACCTCTCCTTTACGGTCGTCTTCATGCAAATCTTAAAGGCGTGCACGTGTGACTTTTTCTACCACTCAAAACCGACATGCAAATGACCGTTTTCCTTTTTAAGTGAATCTCTCCTCGTCACATGAAAGCAGATGTATATATATATATGTATAAAATGTAAATATCTTATATGCTGCTTCTCAAGTAAATGTATCTTGTTTTAAGGATTTTTAGACCATTTTAAATGGAAAACAAGACAAAAAAGACTCGATAACAATAGGATTTTTTTTGCAGTGAATTTCTTTACTGAATGAAACTGAAAGTATTTTTTTCACGATAATTCAGTGAATGTAATTTTGAAATATTTTTAAAAGATTATTTTGTCCTCTTTATTGTTAGTAAACACATTTATTACAACCTTTTAAGCTGAATAATCGGTTAGGAGCTAACGATTAATTGTTGCAATAATCGGCCGAATAGTCGAATAATCGTTCGAATAATCGTGTGATTAGTCGATTATCAAAATAATCGTTAGTTGCAGCCCTAATACATGTATGAACATAATCCTTAATCTGGTGAATATATGATCTATAAAAAGCTACATTTGGTAAATGCATAAATATTAAGCATTGCAACAGAGCCAAGTCTCCATCATTTCAAAATAAGAGTCCCAAAATAAATAAGTGTATTTCGGGCTTGTTTAAAGATAAATGTCCCACGTTATGCTACTAGTGGGATTTTGGTTGCGCAATAAAATGCATCGGGGATTTTATTCATTTTGGACTTGGTCGTCTCCACGTATGTGCTCGTAAAAGTGAGGAAAGACCTTTTTTTTAACATTCTATAAATCGACTTGGATAGATGAAAAACTATCGGCCTATTTATCGGTTATCTGCTTTTTCCACTACATTAGTCATTGGTATTGGCGAAATCCACTGCCGGTCGACCTCTAGTTAAGATGGTACTCACCAACGTGCCCTGCCACAGTTTCACCCATTTTAACGGTTGATTTGCTGAGGGTGACCCGCAAACGCTCGGGCTCATCTGGTCGAGGCCTTTACACACAAACAGATATACATTGACAAGAGCGCTTGGGTGTATAATGACAATGTACACACAACGTGTTTATGGCTTACACTATGATGAAGGACGTGTTAACTATTTTCTGATCGTGGAAGGACACATGAAAGAAATTCTCTCTGAGCGCTTGAGTCGGGACACATACATCTGGCAGTTTTCCCTGAGAAAGATCTGCGTTCATCTTTGCGGTCCAGTTTACCTGCCAAACACACACACATGAAATGTTATCTGCGTATTACATCCATACAGGAAGTTCACACACATCTGCAGAAAGAGTACGAGTCGTATGCCATTCCAGTCACGGTCACATATGACATCGCAGGTACAATCACACACCTTGATCTTGTTGGTCAGCTGTGGAGTTATGCAAATTGGCCTATCGCCCTCGTCGTACAGTCTAAAATACAGGTTTCCTAATGTGTCCCCTGCTGTCCAATCAATGCGCTCCAAATTCTGCAGCACCATGACATCATTAGAGCCCTGGTCCTGTCTGTACACCTCCAGACGCGAGACCCGTGAGCTGGGTAACACACGCAGCTTACGCTCCACACACGCCACCGTTTTGTGGTTCTGCAAATATGGACACGTGAACTTGTACAGAATCATGAAGATATCAACTCGAACAGATAAAACTTAATGAAGGATTAATTAACACTTTTGATCATTTAATATTAGGGATGCACTGGTACGGTTCATTAATGATCATTATTGGGGGCGGCTGTGGCTCAGGTGGTAGAGCGGGTTGGCTGCTAATCACAGGGTTGGTGGTTCGAATCCCGGCCCACATGACTCCACATGCCGAAGTGTCCTTGGGCAAGACACTGAACCCCAAGTTGCCCCCAATGGCAGACTACCGATGCCAATTATTTGTGTTTACTGATAACCACAAATAATTAAGAACTAATATTTAATTGTTGTTTTATTTATGCCTTTTTGCACAACTAATAAACCTTAGTCTAAAACAATAAAACCGTGACAGCATCAGCCTATTAACATTTAAATAATAATAACAGTAATATTATATAAATATACCATTTTTTTTTTTTCAGCCGATTAAGCATAAATTAAATTAAATTAAATTAAAAGTATAAATATTGGTTATAAAAATGTCAGGAAAAGCAGTTTTTTTTATTATGCAGTTTTCCCTTATGGGGTGAATCTCACGAAGCCATCAAAAACATGTTTACGTATAATATAATTATATTAATTAGCTCTATATTATATTTTTTGTTTCTTCTGCCCTTTTTCTCCCCAATTTTTAATGCCCAATTCCCAGTGCGCTGTAAGTCCTCGTGGTGGCGTAGTGACTCGAATCAATCCAGGTGGCAGAGAACGAATCTCAGTTGCCTCCGCGTCTGAGAAGTCAATCTGCGCATCTTATCACGTGGCTTGTTGAGCGCGTTACCACGGAGACGTAGTGCATGTGGAGGCTTCACGCTATTCTCCGCTGCATCCACATACACCATGTGCCCCACCGAGAGCGAGAACCACATTATAGTGACCACGAGGAGGTTACCCCATGTGACTCTACCCTCCCTAGCAACCGAGCAAATTTGGTTGCTTAGGAGACCTGGCTGGAGTCACTCAGCACGCCCTGGATTCGAACTCGTGACTCCAGGGGTGACAGTCAGCATCTTTACTAGCTACCCAGGACCCCTATATTATATAATCTTAAGGATATAACACTGTATAATATTTAGGGCTGTCAATCGCTAAATCATTTTAATCAAATTAATTGGTATGGTCTGCAGATTAATTAATAAAATTAAATCGCAATTAATCACATATATAAATATTTGCTGAAAAATCCCAGGTGGAAAAACAGGTGGTCCTTCAAGCCTGAATTACGGTCCGGGGGACAAGATTAATTGCATTATTTTTTTTATACAAGCAGAAATCTTTCAAAACCTTTTCTAAAGTCACAAATCTGTGTCAGGATGTTTAAAAGATGTTAGAAGTGTCTTACAGGAATGTTGAATCTAGCGGTGATGATCTGTTCAGTGTTGATGGTCTTCAGCAGAAGTGGTTTAGACATCATGAGTCCAGACCCGGTGTTACTGCAGTCTATAACATCCACGGGCAGATCAGGAGCTCCCAGTAACTACAAACACAGCACAACATTCACAAGATGAGCTTTAACTACAGGCGAAATGCTAAGGGGGGGTTGTTTACCATATACTTCATGATTAGTCTGATAGGCTTCATTTATTTACAGGTATAAATAACTAAACGGACACAATTGCCAGATTCTCACAAATCAAAAAGAACCATTTATAATGTCATCAAAGTGTTGCACGCTCGTAAATGTGGGTCCCTGTAAACTGTTAGGGAGTTACAGTTCACTAATGATGGGGGGCCAGTTCATAAATATTAAAATAAACACCGTTTCAAAAGCCACATATGGACACAGGACTTAAACATTATATGTGTTAACATGATTTTAGTGTGATAAAATCGCTTGCTAACCTTAAGCGTAAAGTTATATTCAATATTACAACCAAAATATTGCTGAAAAACACTGTAATCTGGTAAATGCAAAAATGCAATATTTTAATGTTTAAGGACTGGCCCCATTATAAGTGTCTTACAGTAAGAGCAATTTTTTTAACCTCTTCAACTCTGAGGACCAGTTGGCGAGTCCAAAAGGGGGCGCTCTGTCGTGAAAAAAGTTTACGAAAATGTTCAAGTCTCAGAATGCTTATGAGGTGTCGTTTGAAAGCTTACAATCTACACTTTTTATAGATAACCATCACTTCTGCATTTAAGTTGCATAAATTAACAAAATAAGGCCTGAAAACATTCACGACGCAAATCAGCACCACCTAGAGGTCATGTGGTAGAAATATTTATATAAAAGTCTCACATATTACTGAAATAGACATATTATATATCAAATGAAAGCTCTCATTCTCAGGAATGTGACTGTACAGGTTATTTTGTTAAACTAATACCACAGTTCAAAAGATTTGCAAAAGAATCACAAAGTGAAATATGATTTCTGTAAGTCATCAAATACAAACGTCACTTTTATGTGCCGATCACTGCTGCTGTACGCACCGAATAGCTAACAACTTCCGAAATGCATTTACATTTTTTACTTGTGTGTAAGCTTGCTTGTGTGAATAATCTAATGTTATATATTAGATGTCCAGAACAATATATGCGGTCCAGCAGAAGAATATTAAACAAATCATCGGACATTTATCCCATTGACTATTGATGATAAAATGTTATGCAACATCACAACGGGGAGGATCTCAGCTTTCTAATGACACCTAGATTGAGCTTGTAGTCCACTCAGAGGCCGAGATATTCAATATAACAACAACAACGCAGGTGCTTGAACTGAAAAATTGACTGAATGTCAATGGACGAGCACTTCTGTGGGGGCTAAAATGCGTTAGAGCGCCACCTACATTTCAGATGACTTTTGTGATGGAACGTAATAGAGAAAAACATTTTATTGAGTATATGCTGCCATCTAGTGGAATATAATAAGACTTGAGGGAACTGCAGTGAACAGAACCAGAATTACTTATTTTACAAATTTGCAAAAAACATTTGACCAATTTTTGGCAATAAGTCCACAAAATGTGAAAATGGTAAGCTTTTAAATTTGAGTGTGAAAAATTGCAGGCGGCAGCCCAAAAATGCTCCAGAGCTGAAGAGGTTAAATAAACGAGGAATAAATTTGAAATATTTTTTTTGTGGTAATCAATATTATGCCACAAATGCTGTGACTGAAATTAGTGTGTATTTGACAATTAAATAGACCTAAAAACACTGCAAATGGAAATCAAGTTAAATTTGATTTATAATAAATGGGCTTTCTGACAAACAAGAGCCTGGCGATGGGATTATTCTGTGTGCTAGTGGCTGATGAACAGAAGTGTAGTGAAGCCATCATTAGTGATGTTGTCTGTGTACAGTACCTGACAGCGGACGGTGAGTTTGGGTTGAGTGGTGATATTGTGGCACTCATCGTGTACTTCCACTCTAAAATTGGCTGGACTTCCATTCTCAATAGAGATGACATCATCATCAGGTAACACCACGAGTGTGTGTGGAGGGCCTGGAAGAGACGATCCATACAGGGAAGACCGGGGCAAGTTATCATATGGGCTATATCTCGGTAGCAATAGTTTTTGAGTGTAACTGAATTTTACAAATGTTGGTTTCAGACACCTGGTTCACATTGTCACAAAGGGACAAAGTGTTTAACCCTTTAAGCTCTGAAGGGGGGGGGGGGGGGGGGGTTATCATTGTAAAGAAAACTTTCAATTTATTTATTATATACGTGATGATGCATTCTGAGACTCTCATCCTAAAAAACTGCAGAAAAATCACAAAAATCTAATCAAAAAATTGAGAGTAAAGAAATTAGACAACTAGCCGCAGATTAATATATTATTCTACATGTCCTGTTGCTGTAATGTGTGTGTGTGTGTGTGTGTGTCATGCTGTACCTGGGTTCACAACAATTAGCCAAGCCTGGCTGTTCTTCATCCCTTGGATTATAACCTTCACTTTGTGCTCCTGTCAACACAACAGACACACACGTGAAATAATACGTGAAAAGACAAATTAAGTTACTGCAGCCATACGAGTTCTCTCTTGTTGAAAACACAATAATTAAAGGGATAGTTCCCCAAAAAATGAAGATTATGTCATAATTTTCTCAATCCTTATGTCATTCAAAACCCTTTTGCTAAAAACAAAGCAAGATCTTATGGAGTATTTCTATTGATCAGCACTGTATTTAATTATGTTTAATCAGTAAGAAAGTATTCATATATTACTCTATATATCATTCCAGAAAGCATATGTACTGTGTGTGTGTGTGTGTGTGTGTGTGTGTGTGTGTGTGTGTGAGAGAGATATTGGGGGTGGGCGGGGGGGCTTTGCACACATCTGGAAGCAATAAAATTGGGACTCCTGCTATATGCATGAAAAAAACAGACTGGAGCCAAAGGCAAAGTTGAAAAGTAGCAAAGTGAAGAGAGTTGAGGAGACAATAGTGGCAGAGAGCCCAGAAGGTATAAGATGTATATGAAAATGTATCCACACCTAGGTGGACAGACTGTTTATTAACGTATAAACGGGCATGTAGAGAATGAAGTTCCAGAAGCTCCACAACAATCTCTTGTGAATGTACAAGCCATTGTGAAAAAGCTTCTCGTATTACACCCATATTTCTGCATAAGAAAGAATGTTATATGGGTTTGGAACAACATGAGGGTGAGTAAATGATAGATTAGTTTGGGTGAACTATTCCTTTAAAGTATTCAAATTATGCATGGTCCTATTTGACAAATGCACAGAGTGCATCACATTTAACTACTCAACAAAGTTATTCAAGTCACTGACAGACAGAAGCAGCATATATTAAAATTATAACTCAGAATGTTGATCTTTTAGCATTATAACAACACAATTAGCTTAACCCTTCCTTGGACTTATGGGTCAATTTGTTACTTTTGAATTTCTAGCACTGATTTACATAAACTGAACTGTTTCGGCCTGACATCCTCCACTGAGGTGATCTGGACATGGCAAATACATTTTTTTAAATGTCACGTATTTATACACAAAGCTACAAAAAAAGACCCCATGTTCAATTTCACAAGTTTATAATACAGGCTCCGTTTGCTCCATCTCTCCACTTTTTGTCTTAAATTGTTCGTCTAGGTGCCAGTTAACACTAGAAAACTTTATTCCAATACACAGTTCTGAAAGGCAGGCTAATCTTGTTAAAAAAAAGCGTCCTAAGCTTGTAATAAAGGCTCCGTTTGCTCTATCTGCATACTTTCAGTCTTAGATCAATCCACTAGATGGCAGCAAACACACACAAAATAAATTTGTTCTTCTATCAGCACAAAATGTGACTCCATCCATAGACATCCAGGCTTTTTTGGAAGCACGCATTTTCCCCATGTTTTGTAGAAAACCTCTGCCTCTGAATGGACTACAAATTTGATCATGGTGTCATTTGAAAGAACCTCAGGTTTGCAATGATGTATACCAGGAGACAATAGTGAATTATATGATTTTATCATCAATATTTGGGAAAATATTCAAACAAAAATTTGTTTATAGTAAATTTTTTGCTGAACTGCATTAATGTCTATTGTCAATGAGTCTTTGTAGGTGTCTGTGTGAGTGTGCGTGTGTGTGTCTGTGTGTGTGTGAGAGAGAGAGAGTGTGTGTGTGTGTCTGAATTTGAGTATGACAGTTTTTAAAATAACATTTTGACCTTTTCTAAAATGTTATTGTGAGGCTTCTCATAAAAGACTGGATGTCTATGGGCAGAGTTGGGGCTCCCTCTGACTTTCAGATCTGTATATTGTGACAGAAGGTGAAAGAGAAAAAAATATGTATTTCTAGTGTTAGCTGGCACCTAGATGAACGATTTAAGACCAAATGTAGAGAGATAACGCAAACAGAGCCTTTATTAGAAGCTTTTGAAATTGAACATAAATATTTCACCAACGGTTCAAAGTAGGGACTTGATCGTTAAGACCATGGAAGGGTTAACTGAACCACTGCTGTGATGTGAACTGTAACACACTGATAACGAACCTTGTTCTGGTTATTATTGAATTTTCCCTTGGCTCTCACATCTTTGATGACAGTCGTGGTCCCAAAAGCAATCCCAGCATAACTCAACTCTAGTGAACTAATGAGAGACAAACAGAGAGATTTCACCATCAGAATAAAGACAAACCACAAACTGGACAATCTAGTTACAAGTTATACATTTCCGTTTAGTAATTTAGCAAATGCTTTTGTCCAAAGGGACTTACAAATGAAGTGTACTTGGATCTCAATAGTGCAATGACTTATTTTGACATACCTGCACTCCATCTGGGGTTTGATGTCACTAGGCGGCTGTGTGGGATAATCAAACGCATCTTTGAACTCTACAGGTATACTGAAGGGCACCCCCACCTGGAGAGGAGAGGTAATGCTGGCTAGCACAAAAGATACCGCTTCACCCTCTGTGTGTGAGAGAGAGAGAGAGTGACAGAGACAGTGAGAGAGACAGAGAGAGACAGAGAGACACATATTGCAAGTATTGAATTACATGGTGTTTATTAGGCCTATGTGTGCTGATTTCTTACCCTAGCTCAATAACCTCTTTACATTAGTTTTTTTCCAAACAATGAACGTATTTGGTCAAAAGGCACCAATAGCTAGTAAGGTGCAAAATGTGTCCTTTATAGGTCCCTCATTATGTACTGAGAACATAAAGGATGCATGTTTTGTTTTAGTGAATAAACTCATCGTTATTACAAAAGCAAGTGTAAATTAGAAATCAGCCAATAAAGGCTTAATAAATACTTTATTAAGAACAACCAAACAAGTCCATAACTAGTCACTATTAAGTGTAATTATTAGTCATGCATTACCGTCTAATTTCTGATCCATAAAATAGTGTTAATATTTGTATTTTTTTAATTAACAATCAATAACAATTATTTTTATATTAAGTTTTTATTTGTTATTATTGTTATAAAAAAAATGGTATGTTTACCATTCCCATGTATTGATAATATACATCATTTCATTAATTAAACCAATTAATTGTAAAGATCAAAGAGGTATAATCATCTATTCATGTTAAAATATTAGGGCGATTACGATTCTGATTCACAAGCTCTCGATTTTGAATCGTTTCGATTGGATATCGATTCATATGGGTGTATTTCAGTAATAATGCCCACTCTCGTTATCTCTAAGATAATGCTGTTAATTAACTGGGAACCTTCTAATTAGGCACATATATAAATTTGATTAAATTACATTTCTTTTTAACACATGCTAAAAATCGGTACTGTCTCTTTAAGAAAACCGGCAGTTCTGTAAAGAGTGTCTGTGAATGGCTCAAATGGCTTTTTCATCCATTATTTATTATAATTAAGTTTCTTTTTATGTTGTTTTTGATCAACAACTGATTGTAAAGACCAGAAAGGTTATTAAAAGAGACATTATTCAATGGCAAATGGATCTCGTCTTTGGACACACATTACACGGAACGAGTCAAACCAAAGTTTAACTCTCTACAAGGTGCTGAACATCTTCACCAATATGCTACACGAACACTGATGAGCAAAATCTGAACATTTACCAGCAAGTGACTAAACAGTCATTTTTTTCCTCCCTTTTCTCCCCAATTTGGCATGCCCATTTCCCAATGCGAATCTCAGTTGCCTCCGCGTCTGAGACCGTCAATCCGTGCATCTTATCACGTGGCTTGTTGAGTGCGTTGCGTGTGGAGGCTTCACACTATTCTCTGCGGCATCCACGCACAACTCACCACGCGCCCCACTGAGAGCGAGAACCACATTATAATGACCACGAGGAGGTTACCCCATGTGACTCTACCCTCCCTAGCAACCGGGCCAATTTGGTTGCTTAGGAGACCTGGCTGGAGAAACAGACATATTTGGTCTCATGCGAGTGATTTACACCCATTGTAAAGGGTTGCGGCATACAGTAATAGATCAATCAATATCAACATTGTTCAAATGAAGATCGCGATGCGTCTGAAAATCGATCTTAAATATTTTGACCTAGTCCTATAAAATAATATTAAGCACATCCAACGTACATTCAAATCACTACTGTTAGTTACTGACAAACACCACAAACAATATTCACATAAAAGCTGAAAGACACGAATCTAGTAGGATTTGTGAGTTTTTTGCTTTATTTCGCTGCTGGCTGATGTAGCTGTTATATGTTAAAGTGTGTGTATGCATTTGACCTTTAATAGAGAAATTAAGGGTGTAGTGAGGTAGTCTCTTCCCGGCCCATTCACAGGCGGAGCTGTCACTCAGTATCGTCTGCAGATGCAGCGTGTAATTCCCAAGTTTATTGAGATTCTCTGCGAGAAATAGAACAACAACATTCACAGAACTAAAACAGTCCCAGCAAATACACATTTCTTGACATTAACTCATGCTTTTAAGATTAGGCAACAGATCAAAACTGTCATATAAATGACAAGTGTTTTTGAGAACATTAACAATTAAAATACATTTCAAGATTTTTTGTTTACTTATTATCTTGACTATACTGTAAATTTCATCTGAATGTTTTCTTTGTTGTTGTTTATGTGCTAATCTGCTCATTAAACTGTGTCCAATACAGTGTGTATGAATCATTTACAAAAAGAGTTCCCAATCTTTTTGACCAATACAATTGCATGACTCTTCCTGTCATTCGGCATTGCTGGACATGGACTTACAAACATACCTGTCAACATTTGGGAACCAAAATCTGGGAGACCTCTGAGCGGGAGTGGGGGGGTGCGGGATGACAGAGACAGGCTAAATACATACAAATTGTGCCGTTGTGATGTAATGTGCTGAGTAACGTCATTTTTCCCATTTTTCCGATATTAAAATCGGACACGGTGTGGGCATCGTCGATATGGCTTCGAGATATGAAATTAAATTCTTCCGTCCAGTTGTTAAATTTACATGTATATTTTGTTTGTTTTTTTTTCACCGGAGCACCAGCTGAGTCTTCTTCTCCCCATCTACCAGTGATGCTTGATTCAACTTCCGGCGTCTACTACCTGCGCGGATACCAACAGCGCACGCAACTGGGCTGTATGTTGCCAGTTTGAGGTCACAAATGGGTTGAAATTTGCGTGATGTGTCGATTGTGTGAGTTGGATGCGTTTCGTACAAGATCTGGCAACCTTGGAATAACATATTGATGTATTTATTCATATAACGAGGTTTGGGCCATACAAATTACGGGAGAAATAACAAAATGGGGGGTGGGGGGGTGGGTGTGAAATACGGGAGACTCCCGGGAAAAGTGTTGACAGGTATGCTTTTAAACATCCTTTTGATTCAAAGTAATTAATTAGTGAATCGTTAAAACCAATCCGAACACTTTTGATCCATTAATTCACTCACAAAACATTACCACACAGGCTTGCGAACACGCCGGGTTGGGGAGTAACAGAGTACATGTAACTGGATTACGTATTTAAAATACTAAATATAAGTAACTGTATTCCACTACAGTAACATCGATGGCAATCAGAACAGTTACACAATAAAAGTATTTTGAGTACTGAAGAGATTACTTTGCATTTCATGAAACTTTAGTTTGGGAGCTTAATAGAGCAAAGAAGGCAAAAGGGATCCGCACACGAGCCTGTAAAAGTTGCACAAAAAAGAAGGAAATAATGAGGCTCAACGTCCAAGATCCACTGAGAAAAATGTTTTACTGAAGATTTACCATGAATAGTAACAAAAGTGAACAAAGCGTGCACAAACAAAAAAGTAAATATGTGGACGAAAAAATTAAATACAAAAAAATTAAATGTAGCATGAATTTCCAGCTTAATTTGACATATTTCTTGACGATATTTCGTGATGGTGGAGTCAAGGGAGGTTCAAAGTCAATTTCTGATGCCACACGGTTTAGCTGTTGTTCAGCAAAGTGGAAATTCATGCTACAAAAATAAATAAATAAATAAATAAATAAATGTGCACATATTTACTTTTTTGGTTGTGCACGCTTTGTACACTTTTGTTACTCTTCATAGTAAATCTTCAGTAAAAACTCTCAATGGATTTTGGACTTTGAACCTCATTTATGCGGCTCCCTTTTTGCCTTCTTTGATCTATTTGAACTGAATCGACGCACCAATTAATACTTGTGACTTTATGAATTGGTGCAGGACTTCTTTTGTATTTTTAGCTTAATAGAGGAGCCACATAATGTTTCTTCAGCTTAACAAAAAACAGTTAGAAACGCTTTGACAGATGAAACATAAATCCAATAAATACACGATGACGTGTCTTTGTCATTGGGTATTTTTGTATGAAATGCTAACCAATGTAGCCTTTAACATTGAATAGAAAGCTACAAATAATATATTTTCTTGCTCTTTCTATGAACAGAATCCACATACGATCAGAAAAGGATGTGGATGTTTACACTCTGTGGGGTTTTGAAGTTTGGAGCAGCAAATATAGTTAACTATGTGAACATTTAGCATTATGCTAAGCTAAAATGCTATTTCTTGCATTTAGATACGACATCATGCACACGTTCCACTTCTTGAATGTCTGTTAATGTATCACACGTATTCATTTATAGTCTAAACCGGAGCGCAATGTTAAATTCCTGACCTGAAGTGATCATTTCACATCGGAGCTCGTCTTAAAGTTGACCGTATTTATATCCACATCAGCGATTAAGATTATTAACTGATTAAGACTTTATTCAGAAAAAAGTTACAATTCTCCATAAAGGTTTAAATGCTCCATTTTGAGTATCCATCCATTGGGAACATTCCTCCTTATGTAAAACGAAGAATCTGAAACTTCTTGTTCTTCTTTAAAATGTGCTAAATTTGAAAATGTTGCGTTCTTGATCTCTGGTTAGGTGCTAACTAAATTTAACATCATTATTATTAAACTAAATAATGGTGTCCTATCATAGACATTCCTGATACACTTACGGGACTTCACATGTTTGCCGGCTATATTGATTTATTATATTTATTTTAAATTCAGCTTCATCAGGAAATACTTTTTTTGTTTAATTATCATTTAATTAAATAATAATAACAATTAAAGCTGCAAGCAGCGATGAACGGGCCCTCCTCGCACCCTGGTGCATGTTGGGGCTGCTGTGCCAGGGGAATGTCACCAATTTATTTTAGCATTTTTTAGCACTTAAATGTTGTTAAGACTGTATCACAGTGTAAAACATGTCATTTCTTGTTGCCAGTAGGTGGCGCTATGACTATAACTGAATATTGGCACCTAGATGTATTCAGGCAGGGACTGTTATCAAACATGTGAAGTTTGGGGCAGATTGGACATTGTATGTTTGAGTAACAACAGAAAAACATCAGATGTAAATGTTCGGCACTTCTGATGCGTGTGCAAAGTTTCATGAGTTTTCAAGTATGTTTAGACCCTCACAATGTGATTCATTTGGGAAATAAAACAATAAAGGCCTAGAAGAACAATAGGGTCCTCACACCATCGCTGCTCGGCCCATAATTATAATTATTAGGCTTTTATTATGAAAAGACATATTTTATCAATAGAAACAATGAACGTAAGAGGAACATTTCAAAATGGGCGTTTCATTTAGTTTTACCGCACCTCCGGTTTAAGCCCCGCCCACACCCGAGTCTATCTGAATACGGAGACTGATACAGATAATTTTGTCATATGAACAAACACAGATAACGGCTCCGCTGCACACCCCTACAATGAAGAAAAATCCTGTTAGAGCACTTTTTTTCCTCTAAATGACCTTTGACATTACAACAAAGATGTACTACAAAAACTTTAATTCTTAATGAGAATTTAAATATTGTTTTACTGTAAAAAAAAAATTCTTAAAACAAGATCAATTTACTTTGAGTAGAAAAACTGTATAAAGAAATTTTATTTTTACAACGAACTTTATTTTCTTAGGTTGTTTACTTGTTTATGGTCAAAAAAAGTAATTTGGATTACATTTCTGACCTTGAGTAATCTATTGGAATGCATTACAAATTACATTCCACAGCATGTAATCTGTAATGGAATACTTTTTAAAAGTAACTCTCCCAACCCTGCGAACAAGCTTTTCATGACCGTGGGAACCCTGAATGATAAAATGCCATTAAACCTCAAAGGTTTAAAGCAGTGGTTCTCAACCAGGGGGTCGGGATATTGATAGAGGTGTTGGATCTTTACCCATAGCTTTGAACCAGTACTCCCACTTGGATGAATGCACGCCGATGTAAGAGTTAGTCTGGACGTCTCTTTTAGGAGCTGAAAGAGTAAAAAAGCTGATTATAAACCACTCATCAGTATAAAGGCAGCTGCTATAATACTGCAAATATCCTACATGAACATTATACACACACACACACACAATGTCATATATATATATATATATATATATATATATATATATATATATATATGACACTGCTACATTTGCACTATGCTTGCATTACCAAAAAAGTAAATACAATCTCAGAACATTGGAATAGGTAAAGTACACTTGGATGCATGTACATATGGTAGTTCCTCCAAGGTGTTTTTAATCAATAACTGTTTGCTGGGGAGACTCACAGTGCCAGATGACTTTGAGTTCAATCAAGAGTTTCTTGGTATTGACAGTCACTGGCAGACGAGACATCGACTCTCCTTTCTTGTTCAAAATCTCCACTTTAATCGGACCTGAACAAGAACAAATGTTAAAAAAAAAAAAAACGATTTTCCAATGTTAGGTGAACATTTTCTCCCCTTTTCTCCCCAATTTGGTACGCCCAATTCCCAATGCGCTCTAGGTCCTCGTGGTGGCGTAGTGCCTCAATCCGGGTGGCGGAGGACGAACCTCCGTTGCCTCCGTGTCTGAGACCGTCAATCCGCGCATCTCATCACGTGCATGAGACTTAGTGTTTTGGGCAGTTTATGTACTGTAAGTATTGCATTGCAAAAGTGTGTATGTGTGTTTACCCAAGGGTGATCCAGTCGTTCGGGTGTCGTTCTCGAAACATGGGTTTCCCTCAGGCCATGAAACCCTCAACCGGTCTGGAAGTCTAATGAAAACAAGAATATTAGCGACTGCCATCATCGAACATCCTTAAAGCAAAAGCTTTTATTTAAAACGTAAAAAACACGCAATTTTAACAATATATAATATCATGTTGCCCTGCTGACTCCCACCCAAGTAGATAACATTGTAAACAAATGTTAGAAGACTTTTATGGCTTGCCCTCCCAAACAGAGATGATGTCAAGACACAGAATGAAAGTTCAGCTCTCACTTTGAGAGCTCATCTTCAATGTTCTTGGTAATGGTCGCGGCTGTGGCCTGTCTGTCAATCTTTGAGATGGGAATGATTCTCTGCTCATCATACAGCTCCTTCGGTTCCTATGGAAACAAAAGTCAGAGGTCCCGTTTCCAGATTTTCCTTTTTTTTTTTGTGCAGTTTTAAAACGTTATTTGTCACACTCTTATGGTTGAACAAACTGATGTTTTTGTCCTTCTCAAAGACTAACAAAAGGGTGCATAAATAACTATTTTATTAGAAGTCAATCATTTTTATTCGTATAGCGCTTCTCATGATACGCATTAGTGTTGGGTATCGCCAACCACGATACATATTGTGATACACATGTCATGATTCGATACATCACGATGTCATGATTCATGATATATTTTTTTATGGCAGTTTGGGGAAGCAGTGGCTTCTTCCTTGCTGAGCAGCCTTTCAGGTTATGTTGATATAGGACTCATTTTACTGTGGATATAGATACTCGTCTACCTGTTTCCTCCAGCATCTTCACAAGGTTCTTTGCTGTTGTTCTGGGATTGATTTGCACTTTTCACACCAAACTACCTTCATCTCTAGGACACAGAATGCGTCTCCTTCCTGAGCGGGATGATGGCTGTGTGGTCACATGGTGTTCATACTAGCGAGGTACCTTAAGGCATTAGGAACTTCCTCCAAAGGATGAACCAGATTTGTGGAGGTCCACAATTTTCTTGGCTGATTTCTTTTGATTTTCCCATGATGTCAAGCAAAGAGACACTGAGTTTCAAGGTAGGCTACAGGTACACCTCCAATTGACTTATATTAGCCTGTCAGAAGCTAATTGACTAATTGTCTAAAGGCTTGACATTATTTTCTGGAATTTTCCAAGCTGTTTAAAGACCCAGTTAACTTACTGTATGTAAACTTCTGACCCACTGGAATTGTGATTATAGTCAATTAAAAGTGAAACAATCGGTCTGTAAACAATTGTTGGAAAAATTAGTCACGTCATGCACAAAGTAGATGACTTGCCAAAACTATAGTTTGCCAATATTAAATTGGTGGAGTGGTTAAAAAATGAGTTTTATTGATTTCAACATAAGTGTATGTGAACTTCTGACTTTAACTGTGTGTTGAACACACACACACACACACACACACACACACACACACACACACACACACACACACACACACACACACACACACACGAGTGTATATGGAAACTGCTGTGTTGTGAGGTTTAGTGACAGCACATCTGCCTCGCTGCATATTGCGAAGAGGGAGCACATTCCTAATAAATTATTTTACAGAGTGAAGGAGAAAGACATTCCCGGCCAGCACAGCAGCGTTGAAGTGTGGACTGAAGAGAGCAAATTTGCTCTCAGCAATTTCATTTACTCTTACTTAGGAAATGATTGCACACTTATTAAAATACATATCGGCCCAACATGTATGGCAATGCGACCCAATTTGGGTCATGATCCATAGTTTAAGAAACGCTGATCTAACGTATCGATATAATATCGTGAGAAAAAGTATCGCGATATATCGCAATACTGCTCTGGCTATACAGCATGAACATAATGCAAATGTTAGTTTCCTTTAAGAGTGACAGTCATTTATTTCCTCACCAGTGCAACTTGCACATGTCCTCCTGTGGCGTACACATCACCATCATGATCCCCAAAGAGCAGAAACTGAACGATAGAGCCAAAGAAAATCGGGTGAGTTTTCACCGACTTCACCTGAAAGAAAAACCCCAGATATAACTTCTTTCACATGAACATTTACATGTTCTTCATATACATATAAAAACAGACAATGCCAGGTTAATTCTGTGTCTTTGCGTCTTGTCTGTGACTGTGTGCAGACTGTAGATAGATCGGTTCTCACATATTGTCCTTTCTTGTAAGTCTTGCCGTCCCATTTAATGGCTCTGAATTGAGCCCAAGGTGACTGCAGCCGTTTGACGGCTACATCCGTCCGTGCCATCACACCCATAAATCCCTCAAACTCCACCTGCAAAAACACACAGACATGTTAATTGCCAACTATATACAGTTCAAGTCAGAAGTTTACACACACCTTAGCCAAATACATTTAAATTCAGTTCCACAGGTACACCTCCAATTGACCGATCAGAAGCTAATTGGCTAATTAACTAAAGGCTTGAAATCATTTTCTGGAATTTTCCAAGCTGCTTAAAGACCCAGTTAACTTAGTGTATGTAAACTTCTGACCCACTGGAATTGTGTTATAGTCAATTAAAAGCGAAACAATCGGTCTGTAAACTATTGTTGGAAAAATGACTCGTGTCATGCACAAAGTAGATGTCCTAAACGACTTGCCCAAACTATAGTGAAATGAAATCTGTGGAGTGATTAAAAAAAAAAGTGTTTTAATGACTTCAACCAATGTGTGTGTAAACTTCTGACAACTGTATATCTATATATAACTTTCAAGGAATGTTCCGGGTTCAACGAGTTAAACTCAATTAAACACAATTTTTAAAAAAAAGCAAAAAACTTTTGTAAATGATGGGGCCAGTCCATAAACATTGAAAATTATAGTTTCAAATTATAGCCACAAGACATACACATTACACGTGTTAACATGACATTTAGTGTGATAAAAATCGCTTCACTAACATTATCTGTGCAAAACCATGAAACCATGTATAAATCCGGTAAATGATGGGAGAACATTTCTGTCCATTCTAGTGTTACATAAATGCCATTTCCCTTAGACCCGCCTTGAAAATGTTACGGACCAATCCAACCTTGGCAACTACTCTCCCTTTTAAATTCACAGACACGTACCTGCTTATCAAAGCGCTCATTACACTCCTTTAACCAGCTGGTGAACTCCTTGTGGATCTTCACGCGCAGCTCCTGGTTAAACATGAATACAGACAATGAATTCTGGGCATCATCTATCACATCATATGAATGCACGCATTAAGAGTCTTATAGAGTTCAGGTGACTCATTTATTAAGATGTTTATGCAAGATGTAGAATAATCTCAGCTATTGGTTTCTGCCCATATAATGCAGCTTAATCAACAAGTCATCATCAGTTATTCATTTTCATTATCAATAATAAATCAATTAATTAACTGTGTTTACTGTTAGTCCAATCTTCAACCAATGTGCATATTCTTGCTAAACCTTAAGTCCAAAAAGAGCTTTACATGCTCTTTTACACATAATGAAATATGCATAGTCTACATGACAATAGTGTTTTGTTTAACCTAAAGTTCTGGCCAAAAATATTGGCACCCTTGGTAAATATGAGCAAAGAAGGCAATGAAAAAATGTCTTTGTTGTTTATCCGTTTGCTCTTAAATTCAAAATATTCACAAAAATCGAATCTTTAATTGAAGTAAAACAATTGAAAAGGGGGAAAAATATTTACAAACAAATTTACATTAAAATAAAATTAAATATTTTTCTCCAAAACTCATTTGCCACAATTATTGGCACCCCTAGAAATTTTTATGAGTAAAATATATCTGAAGAATATTCCCATTTTACATTTTTTAGTACACCTGGGTGACTAGGAACATGAAATGGTTCATCCATGACTTCCTGTTTCAAAGGGGTATAAATATGAGGTAACACGCAGACCAAATTCCCTTAATCATCCATCACAATGCTTAACTAATTTAATAAAGTTATGATGTGCGGTAAAACGTTGTTGAGCTTCACAAAATGGGAAGTGGCTATAATAAAATAGCTAAAGCATTGAAAATACCCATTTCCACCATCAGGGCAATAATTAACAAGTTCCCATCAACTGGAGATCTTAAGAATTGGCCTGGAAGAGGACGTGTGTCTATACTGTCTCCATGCATGGTGAGGAGGATGGTTTGAGTGGCCAAAAACTCTCTGAGGATCACAGCTGGAGAATTGCAGAAATGAGTTGGGTCTTGGGTCAGAAAGTCTCCAAAACTACAACCAGACGTCACCTACATCACAACAAGTTGTTTTGTAGAGTTTCAAGGTCAGATAAAACAAAAATAGAGCTTTTCAGCAGCAAACACCAGAGATTAGTTTGGCGCACATAGAGAGGAAGCCATATGGAAAAGTACCAAATGGCCACCGTTAAATATAGTGGTGGATCTTTAAAGTTGTGGGGCTGTTTTTATGCCAGAGGTCCTGGACATCTTGTTCGGATACATGACATCATGGACTCTATCATATACCAACAGATCAAAAATCAAAACCTGACTGCCTCTGCCAGAAAGCCTAAACCGCATACAAAACCTGTGGGGTGAACTGAAGAGGAGAGTCCAGCGTGGACCTCAGAATACGAAGGACTTGTAGAGATTCTGTGTGGCAGGAATGGTCTCAGATCCCTTGCCATGTGTTCTCCAACCAAATTAGGCATTTTAGGAGAAGACTCCGAGCTGGTATTTTGGCAAAGGGAGGCTGCATAAAGTATTGAATAAAAGGGTGGCAATAATTGTGCGAATATATTTGACAAACATTTTAGTTTTTTGATAAAAACTTGTGTTTGCACTTGTTTGATATCCATTAGAGGACACATTTTTGAGAATATTTTGAATGGAAGAGCAAAAGGATAAACAATCAAGACATTTTTTCACAGCCTTCTTTGCTCATATTTAACAAGGGTGCCAATATTTTTGCCCATAACTGTACATGACCGTTCTTTTACCGCTATTCTCCTCTACTCTCTCTTGCCACTGATTATGCTGCATTTAATTATTTTAGTCAAATCATTTGTTTTTATTTGTCATCAACAACAGCAGACAAAGCTAAAGGATGAATTTATGAAAAAAGCAAGTTTTAAATCTGTAAATTGATTTAGATTTGTTTTAGGTAGCACAAGCTTTTCACGATCAGTTGCTGGAGTTTTGTCCCGTTCCTCCAGACAGAACTGGTGTAACTGAGTCAGGTTTGTTGGCCTCTTTGCTCGCACACGCTTTTTCAGTTCCCACAAATTTTCAGATTGAGGTCAGGACTTTGTGATGCCACTCCAATACCTTGACTTTGTTGTCCTTAAGCTATTTTGCCACAACTTTGGAGGTTTGTTTGGGGTCATTGTCCATTTGGAAGACCCATTTGTGACCGAGCTTTAACTTCCTGGCTGATGTCTTGAGATGTTGCTTCAATATATCCACATAATTTTCCTTCCTCATGTTGCGTCTGTTTAGTGAAGTGCACCAGTCCCTCCTGCAGCACCCCCACAACATGATGCTGCACCCCCATGCTTCACAGTTGGGATGGTGTTCTTCAGCTTGCAATCCTCGCCCTTGTTCCTCCAAACATAACGATGGTCATCATGGCCAAACAGTTGCATTTTTGTCTCATCAGACAAGAGGACATTTCTCCAAAAGGTAAGATCTTTGTCCCCATGTGCACTTGCAAACTGTAGTCTGTCTTTTTAATGGTGGTTTTGGAGCAGAGGCTTCTTCCTTCCTAGCCTTTCAGGTTATGTCGATATAGGATTCATTTTACTGTGGATATAGATACTTGTCTACCTGTTTCCTCCGGCATCTTCACAAGGTCCTTTGCTGTTGTTCTGGGATTGATTTGCACTTTTCGCACCAAACTACGTTCATCTCTAGGAGACAGAATGCGTCTCCTTCTTGAGCGGTATGATGGCTGTGTGGTCACATGGTGTTTATACTTGCGTACTATTGTTTGTACAGATGAACGTGGTACCTTCAGGTGTTTGGAAATTGCTCCCAAGGATGAACCAGACTTGTGGAGGTCCAAATGTTTTTTCTGAGGTCTTGTCTGATTTCTTTTTATTTTCCCATAATGTCAAGCAAAGAGGCGCTGAGTTTGAAGGTAGGCCTTAAAATACATCCACAGGTACAACTCCAACTGACTCCCTATTAAAAGCTAATTGGCTAATTGCCTAAAGGCTTGACATCATTTTGTGAACTTATCCAATCTGTTTAAAAGCACAGTTAACTTAAGTGTGTGTAAACTTCTGACCCAATGGATTTGTGATATAGTCAATTAAAAGTGAAACAATCGGCCTGTAAACAATTGTTGGAAAAGTTACTCTTGTCAAGTACAATGTAGATGCCCTAAACAACTTGCCAAAACTAAAGTCTGCTAATATAAAATCTGTGGAGTGGTTAAAAAAATGAGTTTTAATGACTTCAACCTAAGTGTATGTAAACTTATCAACTGGAGTCATGTGGATTACTTTTATGCTGCCTTAATGTGCTTTTTCAAGGGAAAAAAGATAAATGGGATTTTATAATTAAAATGTAGAAAATTGTACCAAACAATTGGGAAAATCAGCTTCAAAAATGTGACTTTAGCCAAAAGGTGAGTAGTTTGAAATACTGATTTGTTGCTCACTTTTGCCATCAGGATCAAATCCATGGAGCTAATGATCAAATCTGATCCCATGTATGTTTTATAAATCAGGACCCAGATGTATGTTTGTGTACCTGGCCATTGTACACTCTGGTAAAGATGGTCTCTTTGTCTCGGAGTTGAAGCTCGAGGTCCATGAAAGTCAGTTTGTTTGTGCTGACCTGGAATCGGTCATTGGCAAAGAGGACTCCTGAGATGCGGTTATAACACTCCAGCGGTACAGGACCTGATTTCTTGGGCCTTGCACACCACTCAAACCTAAAACACACACATATTTCATGATTCCTGTGGGTGAAAAATCTAGTGTTCTGATATATTGGAAACAAACATTTTTAATTATTTTATATTATTTTAAATGTATTAATAATAATGAATAAAACACATAATACAATATTCTAGTTGTTTTGAAATTTGCTAAAACAATGTGTCTTTGACCGTTTGCCTATAATCTTTAAAATCCAGAATTATTGATCATAAATCTTTACAATAAAGCCTCTTGTTACGTTTGGGCCATTTTTGTTGTATTTGGTCAAAGAGCCATTAGATTCTCCAACATAAAGACTGTATCCTTGTTTATATTTACACAATGTCAGGGTGTTTTGGATGATTATTAGGGCATTCCTAAATGCTTGCAAGATTGTTGCTTACGGACCGTCTCTATGACAACCTGATCCCTAGATATGTGTGGTGACCTTTTCAATGGAAGTCTATGGAATTTATTTGCTCATTGTTTTTGTCCGTCAGGCAGACGGTTATACACCGATGAGCCAAAACATTATGACCACTCACAGGTGAAGCAAATAATGTTGATTATCTCCTAACAAGGCCACATGTTAGGAATATTCATTCACTTGTAATGGATAAACATATAAAGTTCAACATTAAACATGTAATTTTGAGGGGATGTTTCAAAGGTTGTTCAAAAATAACAATTATATTTGAAGATGGGTCAATTGTTGATAAATAGTTCTCTGTTTAGAGCGCCAGAGAAATGTAATTATAATATAGCATTAAGCATTATAAAGGTGTTCGAATGTGTGCTAGTTTTACTCTGAGACAGAAGTGTAGGGGATCAGACGTCCATTCCAGAAGCACTCAAAGATCGGACGTTTCCCCCGGCCCTCGGGATTCAAAACAATAAACTCTTCATCTTCATCCTCTACGGGAGCTGAAATACAACCACACAAGGAATGTATATGATCCATCTGTACAAATGTATACAAAGCTTGTGGAAAAATACATTCAAAAATACATTAAAAATGCAATTTACAACAAACAATTACTTGTATATACCTCTACTATAGTCATTTTTTTTTAAATTTCTGAATGCAAAGTCACTTTAAGGATATATATATATATATATATATATATATATACACACACGCACGCACTCTCACACACACACACACACACACACACACACATATATACAGTACTGTGCAAAAATTTTAGGCACTTGTGAAAAATGTTGCATAGTGAGGATGTCTTCAAAAATAATAACATAAATGGTTTTCATTTATCACTTAATGTCATAAAGGCCTGTAAACATAAAAAACTAAATCAATATTTGGTTTATAAACACTTTGCCTTCAAAACAGCACCAATTCTCCTACAGTAGGTACACCTGGAAACAGTTATTCTTGGTTGTTGGCTGATGGGATATTTCAAGCTTCTTGGAGAATTCGCCAAAGTTCTTCTGTCTATTTCGGCTGTCTCTATCGCTTCTGTCTCTTCATGTAATCCCAGACTGACTCGATGTTCAGTGGGGGTCTCTGTGGGGGTCTTGACATCTGTTGGAGGACTCCCTGTTCTTCTATTCTAATCTTTTCTATTTGCAAAAAGTAATGTTCGGGAGTCCAACATTTATATTTCCTATATAAAAATCTAGTTTAGTGGTTTGCATAGCATGGGAACATGATTTTAGTAATGAGATTTCAGAAAATGAGTTTCATTCTGTGCCATTTGAGTTATCATTGAGTCTGTGTCATGTGCTTAGCGCATCTCCTGGTGACCATCTGTAACATTGTGCTTCGTGTGGATTATCTAATGATCTATGCATCATCCGATTACCTTATGTGTGGGCTCGTTTGAAAGATAATCGCCTCCTTCAAGTTATGTTATGTGAGATTTTAAGCTCCATTTTTGTTTCGTGAAGTTATAAGAAAAAACGCTTCATAAAATCATATAAAGGAACTCAACATAAATGTGAAAGACATATACAGTATTTAGCTACTAATCGCTTTTCAACAACATATGACACATGACTGTTTGATGAGTTTGATGTTTATACTGATTGCAATAATATGCAATTTTGTTTAAATTCAGTGGTTTTCAATCATTTTAACGATAATACCTGCTGCATATGGATCCACTGGGTAAGTTTCTCGATCGTAGAGGAACGGGTGATATCGGATTAACCCCTCTACTAATGAATCTCCAGCTCCGGTGGCTTTAAACTCAAACGTTGACACGCTGGCGTTCACATACAGCGTCTGCATGTCATTATCCACCTGACGCAGGTTCATCACACGGGGAACTCGAGTGGAGCGCTCAAACAAACTGATCTGTGAGACAGAGGTTAAAAGGTCATTCTAAAGCATACAGGAGTCACGACACCTGAAGCCTCACATACTGTACGTGCATCTTTACCTGAATGTCAATGTTGGACACAGAGTCATTCTTTCTTGTTTTTTTCTGGTCGTTTCCATCAATGCCGTGTATATAGTAATGATAAGTGTGCCTGAAATAGTGAAAACATCATTAAATGTGCCATGACTGGACTTAAAATAATGAAGTATGGCGTTTTTTCCATTATATTTAAAGTATTTGGCAAATTATAATTATTTTCCATAATTAGGCCCAAGTGCATGGACATACGCCAACTCTCTGGTCCACAGACTGAAGTGTTGTTTGAGGTAGATGATGTGTTCGGCTTGGATTCCAGTGATCACAACTGCAGTGAAGCTCTCTTTACCTTCCTCTTCCAAAACAATGGACTGCAGGAACTGCTCCTCACTCACATTCACGTGAGAGAAATCGCCAGGCTGAGAGAGAAAAACAAATTATTTAACATGAAAAAAAAATACCGGGGACAAGCGATGATGGCGTGATGAAATGATTGTATCTCACTCACCTTCCTGTTTCTGATGAAGCCAGAGTAAATGTCTTCCTTGTTTTTCTCTTTTCTCTCAAAATCTTCTTTAGACATGACAAACTCATGAACATCTGGAGATCCCACAGGTTTACTAATCATCTAAATCACACACACACACACACACACACACACACATTACATTGAAGCACATGTATTACATTAATGCATAAATGGAAACCACTAAATAAACTATATGTGTCCAATCATGTCTAAGACCCTTATATGGCTTTTTTAAAGACGCCATGAAATAGTTTGACGAAAGGACTGATCAAATCGATAATGCAAAGAGTTGCTACAACTCTAGTGGCTGTGGCTCAGGTGGTAGAGCGGGTCGGCCACTAATCGCAGGGTTGGTGGTTTGATTCCCGGCCCACATGACTCCACATGCCGAAGTGTCCTTGGGTAAGACACTGAACCCCAAGTTGCCCCCAATGGCAGACTAGTGCCTTGCATGGCAGCTCTGCCATCATTGGTGTATACATATGTGTGTGTGAATGGGTAATTGGAACACAGTGTAAAGCACTTTGGTAACCTCCAAGTTTAAAAAAAGCGCTATATAAGTGCAGACCATTTACAAATTTCATTTTCGACTACATGTTGTGCTCCTGCAGAATATATAGTACAATTCTTATTTTAAAACTTTATTATACACAATGTATAGCACTCAATCACACAGTGATATTTTTTTAATAAAACTATTTCTATTTTTAGATTCTAAAATAGAACTAGAACTAATCGATTAATCGAAGAAATACTCTATAGATTAATTGATTTTCAAAATAATGACCAAAATAGTTGCAGCGCTACAATTTCTTTGCTGTCTTGACATATTTCCTGTTGAAAAAGGAAACTGGTGCAGATAATCTTAAGGGGCTTTTCCTGTATTTTCAAATAGCCAAAAGCCTTTAGTTTATATCACAGCATGATTTGCTACTTGGTTTTGCTAGTCAGTTGCAAGTAGCAGCGTTTGAAATTAACTGGTGAGTAAAAGGTGATTTGTTTAAGTACGATTTTAAATTGCATTTTACAAGTGGATTTTACACAGATGAGACAAATAAACAATAGTGTAAGCATGATTAAAATTAAAGAATTGTATTGTTGTATTATTTATGAAATATCTAATGGCCAGATAGTCCACTTAGAATTATTTTGCAGATTATTCACTTACTGAAATGAAAACTCAATTTGTATTTTAAACTAATCTCAGCCAAAAAAGAAACGTCCCTTTTTCAGGACACTTCATTTTAAAGATAGTTTTGTAATAATCCAAATAACTTTATTTTAACAAATCTTTATTTTAAAGGCTTTAAACAATGTTTTCCATGCTTGTTCGATGAACCATAAACAATTCATGAACATGCACCTGTGGAACAGTTAAGACATTAACAGCTCACAGACGGTAGACAATTAAGGTCACAGTTATAAAAACTCAGGACACTAAAGAGACCTTTCTACTGACTCTGAAAAACACCAGAATCATCTGCGTGAACGTGCCTTCGGCATGCTGCATGGAGACGAGGACTGCAGATGTGGCCAGGGCATTAAATTGCGAATGTCTGTACTGTGAGGCGTGTTAGACAGCACTACAGGGAGACAGGAAGTACAGCTGATCGTCTTCGCAGTGGCAGACCACGTGTAACAACACCTGCACAGGATGTGTACATCTGAATATCACACCTGCGGGACAGGTACAGGATGGCAACAACAACTTCCTGTAGTTACACCAGGAACACACAATCCCTCCATCAGTGCTCAGACTGTCCGCAATAGGCTGAGAGAGGCCCGTTGTAAGGCAGGTCCTTCCCAGTCATCACCAGCAACAACGTCACCCATGGGCTCAAACCCACCTTCTCTGGACCAGATGGGACTGGCAAAAAGTGCCCTTCACTGACGAGTCACGGTTTTTGTCTCACCAGGGGTGATGGTTGGACTAGCATTTATCATCGAAGGAATGAGCGCTACACCGAGGCATGTGTCAACTAAAACTTGACTAAAATTTTTTTATAAAAATAGGATAAGGTTGACTAAATATGATAAAACTAAAAAGGACATTTGACACAGGATTAAGACTAAATAAAAAAAACAGCTGATTAACACTTGTATTCAGTTGCCAGGTCATTAGGAGTGTCAAAGCCAACGTTTACGTGTTTTTAACGTCACTTTTATGATCAGTATGGTGCCACCGCTGCCTCATTGTGAATAATAATTTATATATTATCAATGATATGATATTTTATATTGTTATTAACATTTTATTATAATAATAAATTAACATTTTATTCATAGTAACTAACTAATTTAAAATTAATTCATAATAACTACTGTATTGTTCTTAATATAAGGTTTATACATATTTTTAATCCACACTCAAACATTCACATTTAAAAAGCATAAATATAGAGCAAATAAGCAAGTAATTATACATAACACAAATTACAATTAGTTCGGCCATTAACAAACGACATTATTTCAGAGCATGACCTTTGCAGAAATGAACGACCCCTGCTCAGTTACAGGAATAAATCTCAGCAAATACACCATTTTTAATAGTTTAATAAAGTGTGGCAATAAAAGCTGTTAAGTGGAGTTATGGAAGCAGCATGCAAACCTACCCTGACAGACTGACCGATGTAAAACACAGCCTGTTTGCCTCCAACTCCGAAATACGAGATGTCACTGTTCAGACTGTATGGAACCGGAACGGGCCGCACGTACCCACTATGATCACTTTGGCTTCAACAAAGAAAGGCAAAAAGATGAACCGAGGAAAGCGGTAGCATACTTCAAAAGGCTCATTAAAGATCTGAATTACGGCTAGTTTTAGAGTGCCTCATCTCAGATGATGATAAAAGTGCCAGGCATGAAAGAAAGTGGCTTTTAGGACGACTATACCCATGAAGCGTGCCGTTTTCTCGTATGAATTTGGACAGACGGTAAACGGCCCAGTTGTTCAGCTGTTTCGATGTCATTCCGCATCCGTTATCCATCACCACGACTGCAGGTCGCCCCTGAGCTTCATCAAACAACTGAAAACAACAGAAACATCTGCTACATGACCACTTATACATGGCAGATCAACGTGGAAATATAGAAAATGTGTCGGGTTTAAGACAGAGTCAGGGTCACTGTTGAATTCTCACCAGTCTGATTTCAATGCTCCGGATTCCCGTGTTGTTTGCGGTGGCTGACAGTGCGTTATCAATGAGCTCAGCAAACGCATAGGCTGCAACACAAGAAAATAAAAGGCACACACTCCATATGAAACGGAAACTGCATGCATGCGTCTCTGTAAGCATGTGAGAGGAGAGCATGCACACTCACGCAGGGCTTTCTGTCCCTCACTAGCGTAGTACTCGTACATGCCACATTGCACCAGAGTGTGATAGTGAGGCAGATACTCAATCCGCTCTTGAGTCGCTGCCGGCAGCTGCTGATCCATAGACTGAAGCAGATGCAAAGTTTTCCCATCATCCAGTTCCTCTGCAACATCACGACACAGACAATCAATCAATACTAATACATAACTGATAAAACCTTCTGAATAACCAATTAGCTTAAAAAAACAGTGGATCAATTATCAATAGCCAATTATTCAAAAGATATAAAAACACAAGATTTAGTCTCAAAGATTTCTTAATTTTATATTTACAAATGTTTATTAATGTTTACAGTTTTTAAATATACAATTTAGAGTCTCGAAGATAATTTTTTAATTATATATTATAATAATAGATAGTAAAATCTAATATATCAAAATTTGATCTAAAAATACAAATGTATCTAATCTAAAACTAAATAAATATATATATATTTTTTTTTTTTTTGCTTATAGTTTCAAATATTACATTTTACATTTACTCAATTTAATGGTTAACCAACATTTTTTATTACATGTTTACAAACAAAATAGAAAATCTACAAGACTCTTAAAAACTACAAACAAAAATTATGAAGATCTCAGGAGATCAGCTGTTACAGAAATACTCAAACCAGCCCGTCTGACACCAACAATCATCCATGCGATTATCTAATCAGCCAATCGTGTGGCAGCAGTGCAGTGCATACAATCATGCAGATACGGGTCAGGAGCTTCAGTTAATGTTCACATCAACCATCAGAATGGGGAACAAATGTGATCTCAGTGATTTGGAGCATGGATGATTGTTGGTGCCAGACGGGCTGGTTTGAGTATTTCTGGGATTTTCACACACAACAGTCTAGAAAAAAAGGACATTTGACACAGGATTAAGACTAAATAAAAAAACAGCTGACATCATTAACACTTGTATTCTGTTGCCAGGTCATTAGGAGTGTATTAACGCAAAGCCAACGTTTACATGTTTTTAACGTCACTTTTATGATCAGTATGGTGCCACCTCCGCCTCATTTTGAGCCAGGAAAAACCCTGTTACTGCTACATCATCTTCAACAGCGAAGAACTTAGGTGTTATATTTGTTAACAATCTGTCCTTTGAAAATCAAAATCACCAATGTTTTTAGAACAGCATCCTTCTACCTAAGAAATATTGCTAAATTACAGCACATGCTATCGGTTGCTGATGCCGAAAAACTAATTCATGCATTCATGACCTCAAGACTAGATTATTGTAATGCATTACTGGGAGGATGTCCAGCAAGATCAATAAATAAACTATAATTGGTTTAAAATGCAGCAGTCAGAGTGCTGACGAGAACCAAGAAATATGATCATATTAGCCCCATTTTATCATCGTTACATTGACTTCCTGTTAAATTTCATATTCATTTAAAAATGGTTAACTACACACAAATCTTTGAATGGTCTCCGCAGTACTTAAGTGACCTTCTACCACGCTTTATTCCATCACGTTCATTACGATCGCAAAATTCTGGCCTGTTAATAGTTCCTAAAATATCAAAATCCACAAAAGGAGGCAGATCATTTTCATATTTGGCTCCTAAACTATGGAATAGTCTCCCTAACACGGTTCGGGACTCAGACACACTCCCTCAGTTTAAGTCTAGACTAAAGACTCATCTATTTAGCCAGACATACACCTAATTTATCCTCCAACCCACAATTAGGCTGCTTTAGTTGGGTCTGCCAGAACCAGAACCAGAAACACTGATCATGATCTATAACTCTGCAATAAATGTAATGGCATCTATGCTTATATTATTTTATTTCTTTCCCTGTCTCAAGCTCGGGACTCCTATCTTGAGGTCACCAGAACCGGCTGGATCCAGCTCCGTTCCTGCTTGGTGTTGGACTCCACTGCTACGTGTCACTGTGTGATGATGACTAAATGCAGCCGGTGCCAGCCAAACATCACTTCAGTCTATTACGATGGACTTCAGAGGGTGAACAGATGCAAACTCCAACCATAAGACATGGGACACTTCATATGCCATTACCTGAACCTTGGATTTAGGATGGACCTCAACGAACATCACCGAAATTACCGGCCAGGTTGAACTACGTTTCACATCCCTGATCTCTGCCTGCATCACCTCGGTCTATTGATGGACTACGATCTTAAAATGGAAAACATAGACTAACAATTGCCAACAAAACCCTTCATCAGCCAATTAACAAGGACAATTGCATCTATATGAACTTCTGCAGTTAATCCAGGATGGACTTCAAAGACATTGGTCATTAACCTTACAGTTCAAACAAAATCGATGTTTAAACACTGACCCTTAACACTTACTTACTAACCATGACTTTAACTATACATCAGTTATATTGCCATTATATTCATGATGTTAGCCAGAGGGGAACTGGCCCCCACAGTGAGTCTGGACGGCTTGCTCACTGGGGTTATAAAGACAATTATTATTTAATTACTCACTTTTAAACACAATTCACATCGTATTGCATCTAATTACACATTGATCACTCTAAGACTTTACAGTTTTATCTTCTGTTAATGTCTGATCCTCTGTAAAGCTTCTCTGAAACGTTGTTAAAATTGACTTGACACTAGCGACCTATCTGCCAGCCACAGGCGACATGCAGCGACCAAGTAGCTCTGGAAGTGTGAACACAGCTTTAGTGTGAAGTTGAAAACTGCACGCTGAGAAAACAAGCCGCAAGTTAGAGAAGCCCCTGCGTCATTCAAGTCTCCTGTCCAGGAACTTTATGCATTCAATCAACACAGCGATGGTCATAAAGCCTTTATAAACAGGCACTGTTTGCAGACACTGCTCGACGAGAGTGCCGTATAAGTGCTGGGAGTGGTGGTGGCGTAGTGGGCTAAAGCACATAACTGGTAATCAGAAGGTTGCTGGTTCGAGCCCCACAGCCACCACCATTGTGTCTTTTGTGATGCCACTCCAATACCTCGACTTTGTTCTCCTTAAGCCACTTTGCCACAAATTTGGAGGTGTGTTTGGGGTCATTGTCCATTTGGGAGACCCATTTGCGACAGAGCTTTAACTTCCTGTCTGAGGTTGTGAGATGTTGCTTCAATATATCCACATAATTTTCCTTCCTCATGATGCGTCTATTTAGTGAAGTGCACCAGTCCCTCCTGCAGCACCCCCACAACATGATGCTGCACCCCCATGCTTCACAGTTGGGATGGTGTTCTTCGGCTTGCAAGCCGCACCCTTTTTCCTCCAAACATAACGATGGTCATTATGGCCAAACAGTTAAATATTTGTTTCATCAGACCAGAGGACATTTCTCCAAAAGTAAGATCTTTGTCCCCATGTGCACTTACAAACTGTAGTCTGGCTTTTATATGGTGGTTTTGGAGCAGCGGCTTCTTCCTCTCTGAGCAGCCTTTCAGGTTATGTTGATATAGGACTCGTTTTGCTGTGGATCTAGATACTCGTCTACCTGTTTCAGCATCTTCACAAGGTCCTTTGCTGTTGTTCTGTGATTGATTTGCACTTTTCACCCCAAACTATGTTCATCTCTAGGAGACAGAATGCGTCTCCTTCCTGAGCGGTATGATGGCTGTGTGGTCACATGGCGTTTATACTTGTGTAATATTGTTTGTACAGATGAACGTGGCACCTTCAGGTGGTTGGAAATTGCTCCCAAGGATGAACCAGACTTCAACTGTATATATATATACACTACCGTTCAAAAGTTTGGGGTCACATTGAAATGTCCTTATTTTTGAAGGAAAAGCACTGTACTTTTCAATGAAGACAACTTTAAACTAGTCTTAACTTTGAAGAAATACACTCTATACATTGCTAATGTGGTAAATGACTATTCTAGCTGCAAATGTCTGGTTTTTGGTGCAATATGTACATAGGTGTATAGAGGCCCATTTCCAGCAACTATCACTCCAGTGTTCTAATGGTACAATGTGTTTGCTCATTGGCTCAGAAGGCTAATTGATGATTAGAAAACCCTTGTGCAATCATGTTCACACATCTGAAAACAGTTTAGGTCGTTACAGAAGCTACAAAACTGACCTTCCTTTGAGCAGATTGAGTTTCTGGAGCATCACATTTGTGGGGTCAATTAAACGCTCAAAATGGCCAGAAAAAGAGAACTTTCATCTGAAACTCGACAGTCTATTCTTGTCCTTAGAAATGAAGGCTATTCCATGCGAGACATTGCTAAGAAATTGAAGATTTCCTACAACGGTGTGTACTACTCCCTTCAGAGGACAGCACAAACAGGCTCTAACCAGAGTAGAAAAAGAAGTGGGAGGCCGCGTTGCACAACTGAGCAAGAAGATAAGTACATTAGAGTCTCTAGTTTGAGAAACAGACGCCTCACAGGTCCCCAACTGGCATCTTCATTAAATAGTACCCGCAAAACACCAGTGTCAACATGTACAGTGAAGAGGCGGCTGAGGGATTCTGGGCTTCAGGGCAGAGTGGCAAAGAAAAAGCCATATCTGAGACTGGCCAATAAAAGAAAAAGATTAAGATGGGCAAAAGAACACAGACATTGGACAGAGGAAGACTGGAAAAAAGTGTTGTGGACAGATGAATCCAAGTTTGAGGTGTTTGGATCACAAAGAAGAACGTTTGTGAGACGCAGAACAAATGAAAAGATGCTGGAAGAATGCCTGACGCCATCTGTTAAGCATGGTGGAGCTAATATAATGGTCTGGGGTTGCTTTGGTGCTGGTAAGGTGGGAGATTTGTACAGGGTAAAAGGGATTCTGAATAAGGAAGGCTATCACTCCATTTTGCAACGCCATGCCATACCCAGTGGACAGCGCTTGATTGGAGCCAATTTCATCCTACAACAGGACAATGACCCTAAACACACCTCCAAATTGTGCAAGAACTATTTAGAGCAGAAGCAGGCAGCTGGTATTCTATCGGTAATGGAGTGGCCAGCGCAGTCACCAGATCTGAACCCCATTGAGCTGTTGTGGGAGCAGCTTGACCGTATGGTACGCAAGAAGTGCCCATCCAACCAATCCAACTTGTGGGAGCTGCTTCTGGAAGCGTGGGGTGCAATTTCTCCAGATTACCTCAACAAATTAACAGCTAGAATGCCAAAGGTCTGCAATGCTGTAATTGCTGCAAATGGAGGATTCTTTGACGAAAGCAAAGTTTGATGTAAAAAAAATCTTATTTCAAATACAAATCATTATTTCTAACCTTGTCAATGTCTTGACTCTATTTTCTATTCATTTCACAACGTATGGTGGTGAATAAGTGTGACTTTTCAGGAAAACACAAAATTGTTTGGGTGACCCCAAACTTTTGAACGGTAGTGTGTATATATATATATATATATATATATATATATATATATATATATTTATACACACACAATTAAATATTTTAAAAATGTTTCCAAATCTAAAATGTACCTCAAAATTTTAGGGGGGAAAAAACAATTATAAAATACTTCTTAATGTATCATCTTGTTATAGTTTCTAATATTCAATTGTCATTATAATCTTTTTCTTGATATTTACTCTAAAGAAATCAAGAACATAAAAATGCATATATACAGAACATTTCTGTCCAACTTTCAGGGCTCTTACTGTAAAGCTCTTCATCAATCTCCCTCCGGTCCGTCGTGCTGATGACGAAAGTTTCGTTTCGCGAAAGTGAAAACACCTACAACGCAAAGAAAACCGTGACAATGCTGGATTCGACCGTTTAAGACGTTTAAGTCACGTAAAAATCTCAGAGATGTTATTCTAGGCCATTACATGTGTTTATTTTGCCATGGTAAACAGAGCAACTAACTTATATCCGTAAGTGTCTGTCTCACCTGTCTCACCGCCTGCAGAAACATGTTGTAGTCCCAGTTCGAGATGTCTATCGCCCGCGGCGGGGCTGCGCTGCTCTCGGGGCGGCAGTCATACACACAGACCGATTTCAGACGCTTCTTCCCCCGGTCCTCCGCCATGTTCGTTTCACACTACCGTCTCTCTAAACACTAATAATAATTATACTCGTGAAACACACACCGGGCTCGCCGCTCAACCTCTGACATCTTCCTCCAGCGCTTCAGCTGTGTTTTGCGTTGTCACCGCGTTTAACGGTCACGCTGTACAGTATGAGGCGGTAAATAAACACATTTAAAGACTTGGCGCCACAAGCATCACCCGAATTCCGTCTCGCTGCAGCGTCACAACGTTCGAGTCACGTGACTTTCGAGCGCTGTCAAAAGTCACGTGCTTTGGTGAGGTATTGGCAAAATGGCATTCTGCCATACGAAGCGTGTTGTTTTGGGGCATGTAGTACACTTAGTATGCGAATTTAAAAGTTTTTATCACAAGCAAATTAATTATTTAACCATTGTGCGTCGATTTAAAAAAGTTTTAGAGGACAAAAATGTGCCCGTTAAAAAACTGCCATAATAATATTTTATATTATATTATTTTCCACTCACAATGTGTCAGTTTGTTTATATAATGTTTATATAAAACATTTTGTGTGGGGAATTTCCATAGACATAATGGTTTTTATACTGTACAAACTATATATTCTGTCCCTATCCCTAAACCTCACCCTCCTATAAAAGTTTCTGCATTTTTACATTTTCAAAAAACATAATTTAGTCTGATTTATATGCTGTTTTCCTCATGGGGACTGACAAATTGTCACACAAGCACACGCGTTTCTCAATACACACATACAAAACACACTCCGACATCCATACCAACACACCCACACAATGTGAGCTGCATTATTGATTCAGTTGGTCTGCAGCGCTCAATAATACAGTAATTAGGAAAAAAGTTTGTATTTGCTCCACAGGCTAAACATGAGAAAAATGTGCCACCTGGTGGCCAGTATTTTTTTGCTTTATTGGCACTGGGATCAAATAGTCCCATTTTAATGGGTTTCAATGGGCACATTTTGTCTTAAAGATCGTGCATGTAACTTACTATTTGTAGGATGCTAGTTTTCTCATTTGAACACTTCTTCAGGAGACACTTTAGATACACTTTAGGCCTTATATGTGCAAAAAAGAGCTTTGGGGGAGTTAAACATACATCTCCTGGGAAAGATGATATATGTTACTTAATGATTCAACATCTGTCAGATAGATCATTAAACATGATTTTAAGTCAGTTTTATAAGATACGGAATGCAGGAAAACTTCCTTCCTCATGGAAGCATGGAATTATTGTGCCGGTAGGGAATCCTGGAAAGGATAAATCCAAATAATTACAGAGCTATTGGATTAATTGCTGATCTATGTGAACTGATGGAAAGAATGATTACGTATCCATAGACTCAATTATATAATGGAACTAAAAGGACTTATTCTTCCATATCAGAGTGGATTTTGGGCAGGTCGGAGTGCTGTGCAGGCTCGAGCCCTATGCTGTGGCTCTTTTAAAACATCTCCAATTCCAGCACTGCAGATAGAAGTTTGGGAAGCTCCTTTATGTCTTCATATGTTTAAATTGAGAACGACTTATTGGGCTAATGTGAACGGTCATAAAGAATGCCAGCTAGTAACGAGCGTGCTGGAGGAGTTTTGGGAACATGGAAATAATAACATTAAAAGCTTCAGATTGGCTGCTAATATGTGCAGTCATACTGTGGTTTTATCTGACGTTCCCCCATGGATATATCCTATGCCTATTATTGACCTAGAATGGGAAAGATGTCCCTAAGGAGGTTATTATCCAGCAGTATTTAGATCAGGTGTATTCATCAATGCCTTATGTATAATAGGAAAACATGAAACTGGACGGTGTAATAATTGTGGTCAAGCAGAGACAACAGAGCATGCACTAATTGGTGCTTCACACTCCAGTCTGGTCGGTTGCGTTAAGGCACCGGAAGCTGACCATACATCCTCATATGATGAAGAAGAAGAAGAAGAAGAACCAACTGACCATTTGACAGAATATACCACAGAACTATTGGCAATATTATTGGCCTTGCAGTGGATAGAGGAGAAGGAAATAAATAACACCGTCATTACATCTGATAGGTACTCAGCACCAGTGGCGGAGCTAGTGGATGACCCACCCCATTGGTCACCCCACTCGCCATTTTTGAGCATAAGACTGCCCGGCCACCCCTGTGAAAAACTCCTGGCTCCGCCCCTGCTCAGCACTTGCAAGCATACAAGATCTGGCAGGTCATCATGTAGGATGAATATTATCAATGAAACGCTTCCTTTGGGTTCCTGCTCATGTTGGTGTGGAGGGAAATGAGGAGGCGGACATATGTACAATCAGTATGGCAGAAGTATTTGGGTGACAATGAAACCGGAAGACATTTATATATATAATATACAAAAATCATCTGAGAATAGGCCATACTGGACTTAATAATACATTATATAAAATAGGCAAGCACCCAGCTGGGAAATGCACATACTGTAGCCAACCAGAAACAGTCGATCATGTATTATTTCATTGTAGGAAATACAGTACTGAGAGATATCACCTTCTTCAGTCATATAAGGAAGGCAAAACATCATGACTTTTATTTATCAGGTCTCTTAGGGAAAACAGCTGGCAAGATATATGATGACATTATTAAGTTTATAAAAGAAACCGAATTAGTTAAAATAATATCTTTTTTTTTTCTTTGTTTTATTTATTTTTTCTTTCTTTATTTAAGTATATATATATATATATATATATATATATATATATATATATATATATATATATATATAAATAAACCGTTATTATTTATTATTATTATTTTTTTCTCCTGTATAAGCCTATACCGCACTCCAGTCCAGTCGGTGGCGGTAATGCACATGTAAGCTGGTTTGCCAACTACCAATAAATACCAAAGAAGAAGAAGAAGACGACGACGACGACGACGACGACGAAGAAGAACCGTTTGAACGAACGGACTCGGCATCGAGTTGTTACAGGCACAACGAGCTAAACAAACTCCAGTGCTGTGACGTCACTGAGCACACATGACCGCGTGCACTCTTCATCGAGCTGGACAGATGAAATAACTCATTACGGGCAGTTTCGGCGGTCCTTATAATTTATTTGTAATATTTAGCAAATGTCTATTGTGTTTGCTAACAGCCGGGGCTGGCTGTTGGACACCTGCGCTCACATTGACGAGGGTTTGCAGTACTGTGTGTGTGCTTTGGATGGGCAGGCAAATACCCGGTTCTTCAAATACAGTTTTAAGAGACGCTATTTTGATATATCGAGACCACATATTACAGCTAAACAAAACACAGATGCCTTAATCAACGATTGTCTGTTAGTTACGCAGAACTCTGCCAATGGCGAACATGCAAAGGTTGATCTAAAGACACGAAAGGTAGGCAACCGAGAGAACAGCACAAAGAAAGAGTCACACATGTGTTAATCTTTTTATGATGTACTGTGCTAGGTTGTTTCCACTATCTCTGGAGATGCTTACAGGTCGTTTTTTATTGACAGAAACGAAAGCGAAAGCAGCGTGATCTGAATACAGGAGAGTTAAATGCCCATGCATATCATGAAAAGGTAATAACAGCCAGTTTTGACTTCTCTCGTGCACAAACCCTTGCCAAAAATCCTTAAAGGGATAGTTCACACAAAAATGAAAATTCAGTCATTGTTTACTCACCCCTGTGTTGTTATAACCCCGTATGACTTTCTTTGTTTTTCTTAACACAAAGGGAGAAATTGTGAATAACTGTTGTGCTCAGTGATGTCATACAATGGCAGTTTATGGTGACCACCTCTTCAAGCTTCATAAGAACACAAAAGTATCATTCAGAAGTCTAATAAATGATTACATGAGACTCGTGATTGTTATGAAAGTGTTCAATAAGGTTTGGTGAGAAACTAACTAAAATTGAATGCGTTATTTAGTGAAAATGTCCACTGACCATTTATCTCATGATAGGCCACGAGAGCAACAGTTCACGCAGCCCCTTCGAGACATTGTGGCGTTCAAGCGAAAACTCGTTTTGTTTATCTAAAAACGGGTCCGCCACAGCGATAACGACAACAGAACACAACAAAGCTGCATATAAAACAGAGAAGAGAACTTATTAATCATGTCTGAAGAGTTTGTATATGAAGAATTGATGCATTTCTATGCCCAGCCGTAATATTGTTTTTTTTTAAATGTTTTTGGACTTGTGCACGTTCACATGTCGGAGGTACCTGCGTGATGCCGAAAACAAAAAAACAAGCGATCAATAGAATGTACCGTCGCTCATCACCATCTCTTTGAGCGAAGGCCTCTTCATCCAATAAAATCATCTTATGCCCCCTAGTTTCGTCACCACCGTCTCCCTTCTAGCTGGTCATCCTGACCCAACTTGCTTCAGTGGTGGCAAAAGCATGTCTATGTCATTTTAAATGCATAAAACACACTGTAATATTGAATAACATTCATAATACAGTTATTCATAGTACATTGATTACACATTGTCATTTTTAGATCATTGCATATTGCATGCGTATACAATTAGCAAAATGGATTAACTGAATGATTAAATTAAAATGTCCCATACCCTCTCGAGACACTGGTCATCTAAAAACAGGTCCTCCACAGCGATAGCAACAACAAAGCTGCACACAAAACAGAGAACAGATCTTACTAAACATGTCTGAACAGTTTATAATTGAAGAATTTATCCATTTCTATGCCCAGCCTTATTTAAAAAAAAATTACATTTTGGGACTGGTGCAAGTTCACAGGATGGAGTTACCCACGTGCTGCTGAAAATAAAAAACAAGCGATCGATAGAATGTACCGTCGCTTGTCACGGCTGGTTAGTACAAAAACTCTGATTACTATAGAAAAGATACGTTTTATAATGTGTCGTTTGCCGTCAGGTTAGGACACGGTGTGACTGTGGCTGCCTGTTGCCTCCTCAGTGTTTCTGTTTGATTTACGAATACTCTGTCCAAATAAGGCTGGGCATAGAAATGCATCAATTCTGGCTGTTGATTTAACGCGTTAATTCAGTGTGATTAATTTGAATAAAAATAACGGAAATTAATCGCACTGACCCCGGACCGTAATAAGGAAGATTCCTGAGAAATGCTTGTAGTACCACCTGTTTACTCCAGAGGGCAGTAAGTGAAACTTCAGCTGTATGAGCAACACACAGTTTATACAGTGAAGAAACACTTCAGCAGAACAACACAAACATGCGTTACGTTCTTGCGTTCAAAACACTTGATGGAGCGCAAATCCAAACTTAGAGATCTCAAGATGTGTTTAAAGATTGAGTATTAAACTATATTTAACTTCACACAGTGACCTAAAAATGTATGTTTATGACACAACGCACCCGAGACGCTACACAAGCACGTCTGACGCTACACAAGCACGTCTGACGCTACACAAGCACGTCTGACGCTACACAAGCAGGTCTGATGCAGGTGTACATTGACGGTCCTTAAACAATCCCTCATAATAAATCTCCAACTGATTGATAAATTCACTTGTGTAATGGATTGCGGTGAACTGTGTGTCAATGATTGACTTATGATCAATAATATGGTAGTAATCAATACATTGTATTCTAAAGCCACTTTTTGTCTTAATTATGAACTCTTCTGCCACAAGAATGCATTTTAATTATCTTTTTATTCTATTTATTTATACATACATATATATATATATATATATATATAAATACTCACCTAAAGGATTATTAGGAACACCTGTTCAATTTCTCATTAATGCAATTATCTAATCAACCAATCACATGTCAGTTGCTTCAATGCATTTAGGGGTGTGGTCCTGGTCAAGACAATCTCCTGAACTCCAAACTGAATGTCAGAATGGGAAAGAAAGGTGATTTAAGCAATTTTGAGCGTGGCATGGTTGTTGGTGCCAGACGGGCCGGTCTGAGTATTTCACAATCTGCTCAGTTACTGGGATTTTCACGCACAACCATTTCTAGGGTTTACAAAGAATGGTGTGAAAAGGGAAAAACATCCAGTATGCGGCAGTCCTGTGGGCAAAAATGCCTTGTTGATGCTAGAGGTCAGAGGAGAATGGGCCGACTGATTCAAGCTGATAGAAGAGCAACTTTGACTGAAATAACCACTCGTTACAACCGAGGTATGCAGTAAAGCATTTGTGAAGCCACAACACGCACAACCTTGAGGCGGATGGGCTACAACAGCAGAAGACCCCACCGGGTACCACTCATCTCCACTACAAATAGGAAAAAGAGGCTACAATTTGCAAGAGCTCACCAAAATTGGACAGTTGAAGACTGGAAAAATGTTGCCTGGTCTGATGAGTCTCGATTTCTGTTGAGACATTCAGATGGTAGAGTCAGAATTTGGCGTAAACAGAATGAGAACATGGATCCATCATGCCTTGTTACCACTGTGCAGGCTGGTGGTGGTGGTGGTGGTGTAATGGTGTGGGGGATGTTTTCTTGGCACACTTTAGGCCCCTTAGTGCCAATTGGGCATCGTTTAAATGCCACGGCCTACCTGAACATTGTTTCTGACCATGTCCATCCCTTTATGGCCACCATGTACCCATCCTCTGATGGCTACTTCCAGCAGGATAATGCACCATGTCACAAAGCTCGAATCATTTCAAATTGGTTTCTTGAACATGACAATGAGTTCACTGTACTAAAATGGCCCCCACAGTCACCAGATCTCAACCCAATAGAGCATCTTTGGGATGTGGTGGAACGGGAGCTTCGTGCCCTGGATGTGCATCCCACAAATCTCCATCAACTGCAAGATGCTATCCTATCAATATGGGCCAACATTTCTAAAGAATGCTTTCAGCACCTTGTTGAATCAATGCCACGTAGAATTAAGGCAGTTCTGAAGGCAAAAGGGGGTCAAACACAGTATTAGTATGGTGTTCCTAATAATCCTTTAGGTGAGTGTGTATATATAATTTGAAAGTATTTAAAGATAATTATGTATAATTATTTCATACATATATATATATATATATATAACATTGAACATTCACCAGATGATGTTTAATGAAGAATAAGGTTTATGAACGAATAATGTCAATAATGAAAGATTTCAATACTGCAAATTGACCACAAAGGAATTCATATTAAAATGTAATAAATAATTAAATAAAATTCGGCAACTATCGGCATACATTTTTGCCAATAACTGATATTCCCAAAAAGCAACTATCGGCATGATTAATCGGTAAAACCGCTATATCGGTCTACCTCTACTGCATACTCCTTACTATTTAAACTGTGTGCAATATGCAACAATACATATGTCAGACAGTAGTTTGCTACATTGTTGTCACATGACCTTACTGCGTTTCTGCAAAGTGGCGTCCAGTTATTATTTTGGTAATAAAAATGTATATTTTGTATTGTTGTCCAATTTTGTGTATAAATGTTCTGGAAAAACTCCAATGAACTTTTCCATTAAAGGGCAGTATTTGCCCCCAGATTAGATTTTCAGGGTATTTCATGAGGGTGTTTTTTTTGTTTGTTTTTGTCTAATTCATCTGTATGAAAAATGTATCATAAATTCTCAAGATGAAATGCAATTTATGAGATAATGAGTATAACTAGGTACAAGCCTCTCTCTTTCTGTCCCCTTTCCGCACTCATTTGCCTTTCTTGGTCTTTTCTCAGATCCGGTCAGCGGTTTTGGAGGGTTCACAGTCTCTTGTTGAAGCCGGTTGTAAATGTGGCTACTTGACGGGGGGTTTGACTGTAGTGCCCTCTGAACTCATGCCAGTACAGGAGTGCCAGCTGGCTGCGTTATGTGACATGGCCAAACAGCTCCCATTGACGGATGATTCTACAGCAGCACCAGTACAGACACTGAACAGAGATGATCTCGACGCGCCGCTTGATTTATTCTCTCACATCACCGAGAACCCATACGACTGTGCTTATGAGGTCACGTTAATGAGGGAGAGATATCTGTTGCCCCCTCGCAGCCGATTCCTGCTGTCTGACATCACACGTATACAGCCACTAGTCAACTGTAAGTTCAGTCACTATTCTGTCTCATTAATATTAATACATGTATCACAATACAATATAGATTAATATAAGTTTTAATGTGGATCAGAGAGATAAAGATTCTACTGTAATATACTGGAACACAGTAACAGTGTTTACATGCACAAGAATATTTCTATGTTAAAATTAATATTCTGTCATCATTTCAGTATCGTATTGGTCATTAAAAGCAATATTGATGATCTCTATACTATATGTGGTAAACAAATTGTGTTGAAGTGCACAAAATAGGGTGATATTGCACATGTGGAGTGTGGACGCCTTATTGATTATAACAACATTAGTTAACATGAACTAACAATGAACTACACTTTAACAGCATGTATTAATGTTGGTTAATGTTAGTTTCAACATAAGGAAATACATTTTTAAAATCAGTTACTGGTATATGTTAACATTAGTTAATGCACTGTGAACTTACAATGAACAACTGTATTCTGATTAACTAACATGAACAAAGATGAATAAATGCTGTAAAAATATATTGTTCATTGTCAGTTCATGTTGCCTAATCCATTTAGTGTGCATTCTAATTGTTTTTTAATATATGTATATATCTTTTGTTGTTGTCCTAAATTTGCGAACATGTAATTCTGGTTCTGTTCACTCAATCTCACTTTGTAAAGTCTCATTTTATTCCACTAGGTGGCAGAAAGCACTAGAAATGTTTTTTTTTCTCCATCACAATATAGAGAATTGAAATGTAGGTGGCGCTCTAACACATTTTAGCCCTCACAGATGTGCTCGTCCATAGACATTGTCTATTTTTCAGTCCAAGCACCACACCAATTGTTTCATCAAATATCTCGGCCTCTGAGTGGACTACAAGCTCAATCTAGGTGTCATTAGAAAGCTGAGATCCTCCACTTTGTGATAATATAAACATTTGATCATCAATAGTCGAACACTTTCTAATGATTTGTTTTGCATGCTTTTCCTGCTGAATGGCATATTTTGTTCTGGACATCTAAGATAAAACATTGGATTATTCAACCAAGCAAAGCTCAGAAACAAGTTCAAAAATGGCTCATGTTTTAGAAAGCTTCCTAAGGTAAAACCTTAAAGTACCTAAGGCTACTTTGGGCTTACAGCAGCAGCAAAAAAGAGACGTTTGTATTTGATGACTTACAGAAATCATATTTCACTTTGTGATTCTTTTGCAAATCTTTTGAACTGTGGTATTAGTGCAACAAAATAACCTGTACAGTCACATTCCTGAGAATGAGAGCTTTCATTTGATATATGACTTTTACAGTTATGTACTTTTATTTTCATATAAATATCTCTACCTCAATAACTCTTGGGGTGCTAATTTACCTCGAATGATTCGAGGCTATTATTTTATGTAATGTAAATGCAGAAGTGATGGTTCTTTCTGAAAAGTTCAGATTCTAAGCTTTCAAATGATACCTCATATGCATGACTTATGTATACAGGGACTTTTTGTTAGGGATGTCAAATTAAAATTTTAATTAAAGAAGAAAATTCACATTTGGATGCTAAATAAGGCTAGACACCAACAAATAGGGTTTAACAGAAAGCAGGTGCCTCGACGATTTTTAAAGTTGTTTTTAACTAGACACCGCATCGAAAAAACAGCGCTCCTGCATGAGACACTGAATAAACAAAAACAAAGTGAAACAAAGATGCTCGTCTTGCGTAGTTCACATAGAAAAACAAATGGATGGTTGCAAAAGCGTTCGGTGTGAACAGCACCTTACAGTAGGTGAAGGTACTTGGCCGTTGCGTCTTGCTCTCTTATAAGCATTTCTCAGATTAAGCAATGAGTTTTTAAAACGCTTTGACAGGAAAGATGTTCAACTTGGAAATGTGTCTGTCTGAACAGCCCCTGGCCTGTGCTCATAGTCTGAGCCGCTTCACCACCGAGTTCAGCCGGATACCACTGATACCTGGGAATATTGCTACTATATGCAACTGTACTGAATAAAAACAATGTGCTATTTCTCTGTTATTGTTATGTGGACCAACTAAAACTATTTATTTATTTTATGCACATTAGTTGAAAATCAAATGCTATTTTTTTTAACAGCCAGGAATGTTCTTTGCAATAATTTATTGGTGCTGAATGGTTTATGTATTTATTGCACCCTCTTATGGACTAAGTAAAAAAAAATAAATTTAAAAACTTTAAAATTAGAATATTATTTGCATTTAGAAAATATTTAAGGTAAAAATTCAGGTTGAGATTTTCTGCCCAATTCACAGCCTTATTGTACGTTTTAAACGTTAACTTTGTTTTGTGATTATAGGTGGAGACAAATTTGACCTCATAGTCCTTGATCCACCCTGGGAGAATAAATCTGTCAAAAGAAGCAACAGGTAGACGTATACAAGCTCTCTCCGCATACATCACATTTACACTACTTTTTAATTATGTATCTGTAACTTTTATACAGCTATAAAATGAGTAATTAGTAAAAAAATGGTGAAAATCTGAAATGACAAACAGCTGAAGTTTGTCCACATACTCACAGATATCTTGTTTTGATTGACAGATACAATTCCCTGCCGTCCTCTCAGCTCAAGCAGCTTCCTGTACGCTCACTGGCTGCCCCAGGATGTGTGGTGGTTACCTGGGTAACAAACCGTGCACAGCACCTGCGTTACGTAAGAGATGAACTCTACCCGCATTGGGGAGTGGAAGGGCTGGCGGAGTGGCTCTGGGTCAAGGTATACACACACACACACACACACACACACCTACACACACACACAAATGCACAAGTAAATTAAAAGTACTTTTACTTCTCCTTTTGTGTTCCATGGAAGAAAGAATGATGAGTAAATGATGACAGAATTAGAATTTAGTGGTGAACTGTCACTTTAAGTAACATTCCTCAACACTGCTCAGCAGGACATTACCTTTGATTGGCTGTTTCTGTAGGTGACCTGCTCAGGAGAGTTTGTGTTTCCTCTGGACTCTCAACACAAGAAGCCGTATGAAGTGCTGGTGTTAGGCAGGTATCCATACAGCGCTGACCACACAGTCAGGTAATGTGCATTTGTATTCGTTTGTGTATCATATATTCCATCTTTGATTATAAAGGACTTATTTAATGTTCAACAATGACAAACCACCAGCTTCGTCTGGCCAAAGAGGACGCTTACAGAAGTGAGGATAAAATCTTGTACAATCAGGCCAGAAACACAATGACAAAAAAGATTAGAGTGGCTAAAAGAAGCCACTCTTAGAAGCTGAAAAACAAGTTTTCAGCAAACGACCCTGCATCAATGTGGAGAGGCCTGAAAGACATTTACTATGGCAACACTATAGGGAATCAACAACTGTCTGATGACCCGAATGTGTTCTACTCTAGATTATTCTCACAGCCAATCTGGCCTTCACCTCACACAATCATCAACACCTCCTGCAACCACCCTCCTCCCCCCTCCTGCTACTCAACCTGCACTTACGATCTGTGAAGATGATGTGTGCCGGGTCTTCCTTAAACAAAAGACAAGGAAAGCACAGGCCCCAGACAGTGTTTCACCCACTTATCTAAAATCCAGTTGGCACCCATTTTCACACAAATCTTCAACAGATCACTGGAGCAGTGTGAAGTTCAAATGCTCCACCATCATCCCTGTCACAAAGAAACCCAAAATCACATGACTTAATGATTACAGACCCTTCTCTCTGACGTCTGTGGTCATGAAGTCATTTGAGAGACTGGTGTCGGTCCTCCTTAAGGACATCACTGGACCCTTTATGGATCCCCTTCAATTTGGTTATTGAGGGAACAGGTCTTTGGATGATGCAATCAACATGGGATTGCATCACGTCCTGCAACATCTGGACATACCGGGGACATATGCAAGGATCCTTTTTGTGGACTTCAGTTCGTCTTTCAACACCTTCATCCCAGTTATTCTCCGGACTAAATTAAACCAACTCTCTGTTCCTACATATCCTACCGTTTCTGCCATTACATTCCCTTGCATTATCTGTATATAACAGATTTTTTTTATTTCTATAAATACTTATAAATACTCGTTGTGTGTTACAGGTCTTCAACAGAGCTTCCAGAACAACGGCTTCTAATCAGTGTCCCCTCCATACTGCACTCTCATAAGCCTTCATTATCAGGTACACACACAGGGCCAGACCATTAAATTAAAATATTCATAGTACCTCTGCAAACATGAGTGTTTTTGTTCTTCTTTTTAACCCTCCTATGGTATTTGGCCATTTTTGACCAAAATAAATAGTAAAAAATTTAATTAAAATGGTTTCCTTTTATATGAGCAATACAAGACTTGGTGACTTTTCCTTCATTTGCCATCTGAACATACAACAACAAAAAATTGGGCTTGATTCGATAAGTCTATGTGGACGTAAAAAAAAGCGACACACACACACACACTCACTCTCACACACACACTCACTCTCACACACACACACACACACACACACACACACACATGAACTGGTGAGACTTTAACAATGCTTGTCAAATAAAAACAATAAATCAGCCACAATGCTAAAAATACACACTCAGAAATGAAGGGGTGAGACAATAAAACACACACACACACACACAGGTTTGCAAAATAAAGCTTTACTATAGAAAGTTTGAAAGTGCAAAATGTTTATTCTGAAATTTCTGTTTTATTCTCTAATTTAATTTTCAGAATTTTGCAGTTAATTTCTATTTTTTTATGTTAATTTCTTGTCGTTAAAATGCATTTATTTACAGTTATTGCATTCTTATGTTTGAAATAAATTATTGGTGGAAAAATGTTTATTCTGTGTGTTTGTAACACCATGGTCAGGTTTGATTGCATAAAGACATTAACTACAAAAACTGACACTTTAAATACATTTTAATATACTAAACTTTGATAAATAATAGTTTGATAATGTCTAAATATATACAAATAAATATCTTGTGATAAAATATAAAATGATATTACAAAAGTCATCAGAATACACAGTTGGTGGCTACAGTCGTCTACTGGCTGTTACTGGCATGACGTGGTTTTCAAGTCATGATATTTGTATTTTGTTCAGCAGATCAGCAGCAATCTGCCTCCAATTTATGCCATAAATATATCTCATGTTTTCTTCATTTATCAACAACAAATAACATCCAAGAACTTATTTTCCAACACGAACATGTAAGGATAAAATGTACTTACATTTATAAGGGAAGGAGTGTATTTTAGGTGCTGTTATTAGTCAGTATTTCTTCACCATTTCAAACGTGTCACCATTTTTCTCTAAATTGAGGTCATAAAAACTGCTAGTAGTGTAATAATTATGTATATATATATATATATATATATATATATATATATATATAAGAAATTGCTTTTAAAATAGGTTTAGATGAATAAAGCATAGCTATACTACCGTTCAAAGGTTTGGGGTCACTTATTCATTTATTATATATATATATATATATATATATATATATATTTACTTATTTTTTTTCTTATTTTTTTCACAGAAACAGAAATTAAACTACAGAAATTATGTTGTGAAATTAAATAAATTAAAACTGTTAAATTTTGCCATCTTCAAAGAAGTCACCCATTGTCTATATTTTGCAGACATGTACTCTTGACATTTTTCTTGAGGTATCAACCTCGGATGCTTTTTAAACGGTTTATAATAACATTTTATTTTTGTAATGAAATAAATTAATATTTGGGTACAATTATATTTTTGTCTCAAAACAAGTTTCAAACATTTACGCATACGCCTTCAGATCAAAAGGATTTTAAGGTCATGACACACATTTCAGTCAAGTGTGTGTGTGTGTGAATGTTTATTTAGTGCAACAAAATTCATGTGAACAAAAAGTGAAAAGAAGAGAAAATCAGGGACAGCAATGTGGACAAATTGTATTAATAAAATCACATTTACATAGAGACTATTAACACAAAACATTATATATATATATATATATATATATATATATATATATATATATATATATATATATATATATATATTACTTCTTTTTTTTAAACTTAAAACTTTAAAGTTTTTTTTTTTATATAATTGTATTAATATTATACTTTTTAATTAATTTCATGATTTTAATGATTCTGAATTGAAAAAACTACAAATCAATAAAATTATCACACTTTTATTGAAAGTAACACCAAACTTGGACAGAAAAATATTATAACAATATTAAATATATTATTCTTTATTCAGTTCTTTAACAATCAAATTTAACAGATTTTTGTATTTTTTTTAATTATTTTTTTTTTATTATTCCAATTATCCAATAAATGTAAAGTTTGTCGTGGAAAATCTTTGAAGAAAACTCCAAAACCTCATCTTCTATACAGTTTTTAATCTGGCATTACCTCATTGCTACGCCCCTTCATTATTTCTGTAACCAATGGTTACCATTATCTCACAGAGCCTTTTGATATCTTGTTACTGGTAGAAACCTGGCTTTAATCTTTTTAATTAATTTGACCACTGGTTGTTTTTACTCTTTATCTTCAGCTGTGTTTTCAAGGTCCTTAGCCTCATTATTTTGTTACAGCTGGGCGCTGTTTGTGGTTTTTGCAGCATCAACACTTTTAGTAACCTCATATGCTCTCTCCTGGGTCACACAAAGGCCAGGAAACTCACATAAGTACTTTGCTATAAAAACATACTGTAATATTGAAAAATGTACGTTCTTGAAAACTCTAATGATATGCAAAACAGCAGTGGAGTAATGAACTTAGCAGCTCTAGGCTAGCATCTTCAAATACAAAGAGTTTAAATATGCTACAGTCATTTTAATGAAAACAACAGGCAGAACACAGAACGGCAGAGCGCCTCTATTCTGTTTATGTAAACATATTTATACTTTAATATAAAATGATTGTGCAAAACAGCAGTAATTGAACTAAAACCAACCTTAAACTGTAAACGACAGATGTAGCCTCAAGTGAAGAACAGGTTTCACAGGGCTAAACATATTTTAATGTGATTGCTAAACACGGCAAATTGGTTCTGCTTTCTCTTTCAGTAAAAGTGTCCGGTTTCTCTTCAAGAACATGAGATGCTGCACTGAATAGTCTCTCTCTCTCGCTGTGCTGGTGCTTGGGCAGATAAATACCTGCATGTAACCGGCGCAAGCGATGGAAAGTGATCTTTGTTTATGTACCAGTAGTCAAGAGGATTGTTGCGTTCACGTGATATGAGCGTGAAGTGATCGTCTTGTGTTCCGCAACTGCTTTTGGGTCCTTGAATAACGTATAACGTGTGAGGAAGGGCAGCCGGTGGACATTCTGGTGCCCTCCTAGAGAGTTTGGTGCCCTCCTAAGGTAAGATGGTGCCCTCCTAGGGAGTTTGTGTCCTCCTAGGGTAAGATGGTGCCCTCCTAGGGAGTTTGTGCCCTCCTAGGGTAAGATGGTGCCCTCCTAGGTAGTTTGTGCCCTCCGAGGGTAAGATGGTGCCCTCCTAGGTAGTTTGTGCCCTCCTAGGGTAAGATGGTGCCCTCCTAGGGAGTTTGTGCCCTCCTAGGGTAAGATGGTGCCCTCCTAGGGAGTTTGTGCCATCCTAGGGTAAGGTGGTGCCCTCCTAGGGAGTTTGTGCCCTCCTAGGGTAAGATGGTGCCCTCCTAGGTAGTTTGTGCCCTCCTAGGGTAAGATGGTGCCCTCCTAGTGTAAGATGGTGCCCTCCTAGGTAGTTTGTGCCCTCCTAGGGAGTTTGTGCCCTCCTAGGGTAAGATGGTCCCCTCCTAGGGAGTTTGTGCCCTCCTAGGGTAAGATGGTGCCCTCCTAGGGAGTTTGTGCCATCCTAGGGTAAGGTGGTGCCCTCCTAGGGAGTTTGTGCCCTCCTAGGGTAAGAGGGTGCCCTCCTAGGGAGTTTGTGCCCTCCTAGGGTAAGATGGTGCCCTCCTAGTGAGTTGGTGCCCTGCGCACACTGCGTTGTATGCATATAGGTTGCGGCGGTACTGCTTATTAGTATTATATAGTATTTCCACACCGCTGACATCGGCCTTTGCTTGGCAGTGCCATGATTATGATTAGATCGATCGAGAGTGAAACCTGAGCACTGAGGGGCAGGAAGGCATATATATAGGCTCATATTTTCGCCTTTTTTCCTCTTTTGGACAAAACCAATAAATGACATTTTCGGCGGCCAAAATTTCGGTGCATCTCTAATATATATATATATATATATATATATATATATATATATATATATATAAAAAGAAATACATGTAAATATAAGTAGTAACCAGAGTCAGAAATTAAGGGTGGCTCGGGGCTAAAATTTGGCAAAATCATTTTAAAAGGCACCATCATTTGAAATATGTGGGCAAAAAAAAATTTAAAAAACATCCCGTTATGAATCCTTTTGTTTTTAGCTGTTACATAATAAAGTTCTTAATTGTCTGTTATAGTCATAGTTATAAATATTGCCACATAGTGGATGTTGATTTAATTTAAAGGGTAAGAATTAATACATTTCAATCATGAGAATTTCTATTAAAGTTGCTGTAAGTGATTTTGTTCATGGAAAGTTATGCAAAATGTTTTCCTTCTCCCTGAAAGATATTAATGAAATAAGTGTTGGAGATATTTCACCGGTCTCTGTGACAGATCTAGACTCTGTAAACCGCAAACAAAAATGTGTCCGCAGTCTCTGACGCTTTCGACCTGTCAATCATTTTGCAGGTTCTCATAGTGTTGCAGCTGCAGTGAATTATTGAGGCTTAATGCCATTTTTATGCCTTGTTGTTCATAACAGTTGCCAGTTGAGGGCGCTGTTTAACTGCTGTTATTTTTAACAACCGTTTCTGCTCGTGTTGGTCTCAATAAAGCTCATTTCATATCTTTGAGGGGGCGGGGTTTTAGAAAGAGGGCCGTGGCTGACCAAATTCTCTCATCATGTGCTCTCTATCCCTTTAATTGCTCATATTTTTGTCATCAAGACCGACTGTCTTATCAAAACAGTAAAAGAGGATTTCACTTTATCTGCACATAACCGCATTAATATTCATGAGTTTTGCCACTTTGTGAGGCATTGCAACATAATGCCTGGTAGGTAAATCACAAAATAACATTTTCCACATTATTATGAACCTCTGAATTTGCTTTTCGAGCTAAACCTCTGTCTATTTTATTCCAGCTGTGCTGAAGCCGTTCGTTAATCACCAACCCAAGTGTTTAGAGCTGTTTGCACGAAGTCTCCGTTGTGATTGGACGAGCTGGGGAAATGAGGTCATCAAGTTCCAACACAGCAGCTATTTTACCAAAGAGACCATTGAAGAGCCATCGAGCACATCTGACACCGCACACGCTCAGTAGACAAATCATTTAAGGTCACGTGTTAAAGCAGTTTGTTTTAATTGACGTGTCATTGATAAAAGAGACTGAGATTGTAACATGTGATCATTTAATCGGGATAGAGCGTGCAAAGGCCACGTAACGGGATATCATGTTATGAGTTTGGGATCGGAATCTGTTTACGAACTTCCCAAAAGGATTCAATTGTTTTTATTTTATATGGATCAGCTTGATTAAATGTGCGCTAGTATTTGAGTGTTTTTATCTGGATACTGTATTTTAATGTCATTTGTGAAAGAAAGTGATACGTTTATAAAAATGCATTTTATGGCATTATATGATGTCCGTCTTTTGTCGCACATGTTTATAGTTTTAACTTTTTTTTTTAACTGAAAGTTGTTTTTATACTAACTATAAGGTTTAAGATTTAACATGAACAGCTTTATGAATAGAAATGTCAGAATTGGCGGTCAAATCTCAGTGTTGTCAAAGTAAGGCTACACTTAATTATTCTAATATTTCAACATGTCACGACGAATGCTTTGGGTTTTGATCATCTTGCCATACGCTGTCAATACTTCTGACATGCATTCAATAATTCAGCAGTTTTTTAAGATCAATGCACCTACAATGTTTGACCGCTGTCGTGTTGCTCGGCATATCAAAGTATAAAATGTGAGTGTTAAAATTGGCAGTAAATCTAAAGGGACAGTTCACCCAAAATGGAAAGTTCTCTCATCATTTACTCACTTTCATGCCATCCCAGATGTGTTTGACTTTCTTTCTTCTGCAGAACACAAATTAAGATTTTTAGACGAATATCTCAGCTCTGTTGGTCCTTACAATGCAAGTGAATGGTGACCAGAATTTGAAGCTCCAAAAAGCACATAAAAGCAGCGTAAAAGTAATCCGTACGACTCTCGTGGTTTAATCAATGTCTAATCAATCAAGTGTAGTCAAGCTTGAAATAATGATCGCCAAGGAGAGTGCTGATGTCAACATTTACTGTAAAGTGAAAAAGGAGTTACATTTTGATCGGTTTCTCACTCAAAACCAAATAGATCGCTTCAGAAGGCATGAATTAAACCACTGGAGTCGTACGGATTACTTTTATGCTGCATTTATGTGCTTTTTGGAGCTACAAATTCTGGTTACCATTCACTTGCATTGTAAGGACCAACAGAGCTGAAATATTGTTCTAAAAATCTTCATTTGTGTTCAGCAGAAGAAAGAAAGTCACACATCTGGGATGGCATGAGGGTGAGTAAATGATGACTCGCCTTTGCAGCTATGAATATAATCGTTATACAGTTTCTTTGAATGTGCTGTTTTAATTATTTCGTCCATTCAACACGCCAGTGAGTGTATGAGCTTTCTAAAGCTGTTTACCACCAGCTGAGGAAGATGGAGATTATAATACCATTAGGTTAGAAAAGCTTTCTGTGCATTATGCCTGGTGTTAAATGATCATTTCTGGCTCCATCTGCTGGTTTGATGACAGATATCTGGAGATAAAACTTGCCTGCTCAAGTCCAAATGAAGAAAGAGCAAAATGTACAATTCTTTCAAAGTTCAATATGTCCGACCAGAATTTATAATGGCTGAATTTGCAGAAAATGTTCATTTCTTAACATTATTCTCATGGTTCACAGCAATAGAATTTGCCTTTCAGAAATACCTTAAACTGAAGGGTTAATGGAGAATAAAGAATATTTTTTTTACATGTCTGTATTTAGTGTACTGTCGTTCTCAAAAGCACATTGTGCGTTCCTGCGAACAGTAAGAACATCATTTTGCACTTATTCATTAAAACAGTTGTCTTTAGTGAAGACCTGAATCCACATAAATTCACCTTCTGTGATGGCCAGCTCAGATCTGTCGTCACTGACACATAAGGCTGTCCGAGATGATAAAAAATGTATTAATCTAATATATTATAATGTAAAATATCATCGCTGTGTCCATGCTGGTTTCATATTTTTTGAAAAACATTTACAGCGTTTAATGCAAAAAATTATATAAAAATAAGATTTAATGACAAAAACTGTCAGTTGTTGTAACCATCAAATAAAAGGTATTAAAATACTTTCCGTGCAGCTTGAATAGGTGTGACTGCACACTTAAAAGGTAATCATTAAAGATGCTGTAAGCTATTTAGCATTCTGAAGCTTTCATGTGACTGAGCCTTTGAATAAGCCACGCCCCCTCATTCCAAAACTCCGCCCTCCAAAGATTATTTTGTGACCAAATAGAGCAAAAGAGCAGCATTGTTTGTCCTTTGGCTGTCAAATTAAACATTGACACAATAGCGCCCTCAACTGGCAAACATTATGAATCACAGCCTCAACAATGTTCTTCAAATACAACACTATGAGAACGAGCAAAATGACTGACATTTTTACAAATATGAAGAATTTATGAGTCACAGATATCAAAAAGTTTTCTCTGGGTTGCTCCATTTGACCTGAACAAAATGTGCCTTTCATAAAAATGTCAAAATATGATGTATTATAAAAAACTTTAACACAGGAATGCAGCTTTTGACATCAAAATATAAACAGGGTTCCCACTTTATTTGCCCAACAAGTGTAATATTAAAGCAAACACTCATGCTGCCATTTAAACCGTGCTTTTATTTTGGCGTTTATTTAGTTTCTCACCTCCAGATAAGCAGTTCGCTATAAGGCCCAGTGTGATTATTAATCCCGGTAAAGCTGTGATGTAATTAAATACTTAGTCTGCATGTGCTGTGCACTTCAAAGTGATCTACTGTGTCATCTCACACACACAAGAGCGCACGCGTTGATCACGATGAGGTGTTTTCAGTGTATGAGCGTCTTCACTTGAAGATTATATATGTATTTATATAAATCACAGGCTTTTGCTAATTAAATCACACTAGGACATATCGCAATGTTAATTTGATCATTTGTGCATTCAAACATGAATTTTGGTCCAAATATGCCGCATTCCATGACATTGGTTTTATAGCTAATGTCATGGAGTAGATTCCATGATTCAGTGTTTTCTGCATGTTACATGTGGTAACCACGTGTAGAGTGGAGGGGGGCGGGGCCAGGCTGGAATGACACACGCCCGGTCCCCAATCAGCCAGATGGGGGGCGAGAGGGATAAAGGTGGCCGGTGATGACAGTTCGAGTGAGAGAGAATTGTGGGCAGCTGCCCTGTATGTGTTTGTGTGTCTTTTGCCTCCTTGCCCCTCTTAGCCCCCTTACACTGGTGCCGAAACTGGGGAGGGAGGAGGGATGCCCGTCGTAGAGTCCTCGGGACGGAGTAACTCGACCACCCGGATGCGGAGAACGGCCACCGTCCGCTAGGCGAGGAGGGTTGGGACTCCCCGAAGGCCTGGAGCGATGGAGTCGCTGCCAGGGGCAGAGGAGTGTCCCAACGTGCCGCCAGAAAAGGGGAGGGGCGTTCTGTCCGCTGGGGGCCGGAGTTTGGGGGCTGTCGTTCACCTGAGAGGGTGGATGAGTGATCGAGGACCGTGCGACGGCGCATCAGAAAACCGATGAATGAGGTTCTTTTTCTTTCTCTCCTCTCTCTCTCGACCTGTCGCTCCGTCTTTGCCTTTCCCTCCCCTATTTCATTTTTTTTTCCGATAAAGGTGTTCACATGCAATCAGAATCAGGATAATGGGCACAAACCTTCTTGTGTCGACTGGTCCATGCTTAGAGCGTTTATGACCATATGCCGATAAAGGAACATATTCTGTTCCTAACGCACCTTCCCAATATTTATGTTTTTAAGAGCTTATTGGAACGTCACTGTTACACTGACCTCTGAATCTTTGTGTGTTTCTATGGAAACATTGGCTGTCCCGGGTGGAACGAAGGAGGAGAAATCCCTTTATATTTTGGGTTTGATTGTGCTTTCAGATACAGTGTGTAATAAGACTTCAAACAGGCAAAGAAAAATAAAGATCTGCTCTTTTTCAAGGACCGTTATAAGAAAGGATAATGCTATTTGTCCAGAAAAATAAAGATTTATATGGCATGCATGGCGTCTTTTTTGTGCCTGATTCCTTACAATTGGTGTATTAAATGAGTGTGTAAATTGTAACGTCTATAATACGTATCTCGATGAGTACATCTCAGATGTCATTCATTCAGCAGTTTTTAAGATGTTTAGCAGATGTTAGTTAGATTGTGATGCTTTCCAGATGAAAAGATCTAAAGCAGACATCTCGAAGGTGTGTGCGTGTGCTATCTGGGAATTAAAGGGGTTTGCTAAGGCAAGCATCACTATTACTACATTTACATTTATGCATTTGGCAGACACTTTTATCCAACGTGACTTACAGTGCACTTATTACAGGGACAATCCCCCCGGAGCAACCTGGAGTTAAGTGCCTTGCTCAAGGACACAATGGTGGTGACTGTGGGGATCGAACCAGCAACCTTCTGATTACCAGTTATGTGCTTTAGCCCACTAAACCTATTGGCCAATACTGAAATTTTGCCACTTACCTTAGTTTGTCATCAGAACACTGTTTTACTTAAAAAAGTGGTACACAAAGAGGCACATTTTTAGTGCTTTTTTTTTATTATTGTTTTAACAATAAATAATAATAACAATGATTGGATCTGATGAACATATGACCACATTTTAAAGAGAGTCACAATAAAACAAGAGTAATGATAAAAATACAACAATTATACAAAAATAACTATATGATAACATGATGATTGATGTATAAAAAAATATTATTTTGTACTTCGAAAATGTTTTTGCACTTCTGTTTTTGCAGTTCAAAACAACAGAATTCACATTTTACATGTATGTTGTTTATATGATAGAACATTACAATTTCATAACATGCATATGTTGGGCTATTCCACCAAAATGTCAACCACATCACCAAAGGAACAAAACCCCTTTTAAATTCTGTCATGGTTTAATGGATAATGCCGCCCAGACCGCTAGAGGGCGCCACTTGCTCACACAGCACTGACTGAAGGTTTAAAGCCTTTTTTAGGTTTTGTAATCACGCAAGGCCATATTACGCTTTCAGTTTTAATTCAGTTAATCATGCAGCATTACTGGATACCATACCAATGTCTCAGAAGTCAAAGTCTGCTGATTTCAAAGCATTTGGATCATTTCCCTCATCGTATATCGCATAGGTGAGTGCCTCTTCCACAACTTTCAAGTCTGTTATGCTGGTTTTTCCACACTAATGTGAGAAGGAGAAAGAATAAAATAGTTTTATTGTGTTGGAGTTTTGGGGTTTACCATGATGATGAAGAGTTGAGCTTAAGCTAATGATGAGGACATGTTGCACATGAAATTGATAGCTCGTTTCATTGAGCAATTGCTGTGCTAATCATAGCATAGTTACAAAATTGCACTCTGTAGTGCTTCCATTTAGCATCCTAACATTCACTTTCACTAGTTAGTATATAAAGAAATAAGAGATTTATTTGAGTTACATTGACAAAGTTACGTATAACAAACTTTCCTTCATTCATATTTTATTTTATAGGGACAATAAAACAAACAGATTTAAAAATGACTGTAAATCTGTAACTATTAATATCAAATGCAATCCATATTCAGTAAACGCACCTATGAATCATTTTAACTGTGTACATTCACAGAGATCATCATGTTGCTTAATGATGCAAACACTGCATTATTGCACTGGTATGTAAATTCAGATGAACATGCCGTTTTTGAAGAGTCCTAGTTGTCTCATCAGCGAAAACATAATTACAGTAATTCCCCAAAATGTTAATTCTGTCATCATTTACTCACCCTCATGTTGTTCCAAATCTGAATGACTTTCTTTCATGGAACTCATAAGGAGATGTCAGGCAAAACTCGTATTTCTTTTTCAAAGAAAGTGAATGGTGACTGAGGCTGTTGTTTTGCCTAAGAAAGCCATAGAGGTGTGGAACAACATGAGGGTGAGTATGTGATGACAGAATCTGTCCCTTTATGTGACAGCTCCTGATATCCCATCGGGGTGAGCACAGGATGAAAAGAAGACAGCAATTTCCTCTTTAAACGGTACTATGAAGAGAATGAGTTTCTCCTCTGCATCAAACCTCATTGCATTATTAGACATGTGACATATTAATTACATTTATATTGCTCAGAGCTCATATGTCCCACGTTTTGTTTCGTTAGATAATCAGTCTCTTGCCTTTGTCATCTGGACTTAAAGGGACAGTTCTCCCAAAAATGGAAAGTTCTCTCATCATTTACTCACCCTCATGCCTTCCCAGATGTGTTTGACTTTCTTTCTTCTACTGAACACAAATTAAGATTTTTAGAAGCATATTTCTGCTCTGTAGCTCCATACAATGCATGTGAATGGTGAGCTAAACTTTGAAGCTCCAAAAAGCAAATAAAGTCTGCATAAAAGTAAACCAGATCAATATTTAAGTCCCATAAGTCCCATAAATCTCCACTTTCACTTTCACATTCTTTCAAATTTTGAAAGTGAAAGTGAAAGTGGAGATTTATGGTAAAAACGGACTAAGTTTCTCACCCACACCTATCATGTTTCTTCTGTAGACGTGGATTTCACAACTGGAGTCTTATGAATTACATCACATGCTTGTAAGAATGCTTATGTGCGCAGGCGCGTAGTGTTTCTTTACAAAGTGACATCATCTTGCAAAAATGTTGCTGCAGTCACAGAATTTCCATGAGACCAGGCCCTCTAAAAGTCACATCAAAACATGAAATGTGATTGGTCGTTTTGTATATCAAACAGCCTTTTGCTGTCCAAGTAGGTGGATGTTGGCCAGAATATGCTGCAAAGTGGACCAGACATCCTGCTGAAAATCAAAATTCTGGTTACAAGACTAGCGAAATCACTTTTGAACATCAGTTATTATTATTACTTACAGTACGTGCATACAACAACCCAGAGTTTCACTCGCACTTAAAACGACAAATCCCTACTAAACAAATGCATTAATGCACACATTCACAAATAAACCTAGATGTCTGAAGTTTTTGTACGTTTCATATATGTAAGTGCAGCGTTCTAGCGGGAAGACTAGCATTGCACCATTAGCGGGGCAACTCCTAGCCAATCACATGTAAGCCAATCACATGTTTTCTAAGTCTGCTCACAATCGATCACATTGCTGTTTCAGTTTGCAAACACGGCAACCTCCACCACCCCACCACCAGCTGTTGAGTCCCGTCCTGCATTGAGTCCCATTTTTTTGATATACATACCCAGAAAGAAAGAAAAAATCCTCTTAAAAACAACATGATATTCATGTCTCACCGTTAGACCCCATCCATATAAATTTGAAGGCAGTCGGTGTTTGCGTTTCTGTGGCATCTGACAATCTGTCAAATGTTCAAATATGTGAAAGATGAGAAAAGACAGATGGACATGGGAGCGTAAAGTTACGTGGAAAAACAGCTAAATAAATATGCTGTCAACGTGATTGACAGGAGGACAAAATCCTGGCTGAGCTGGTAAATCCCTGATGCATGACTGATAACCACAGCTTGACTTCTACCTGAAATAACCCTTTGTTATTTATTAATGAGCACAAACTCTGTGTATATTCTGCTGCCCTTTCTCGTTGCAAACAATCAGACCATTTTTCCATTTTAGTGTCTGCTAAATTTGACAGCTAAACCCACACAGAGATAGCTAATGATGTAACTTATCCTAATGAGACGAAAATAACAGCTACTATTACATTTCTGGAAAAACAAAAGTGTTAAGCTGAAGATATGAATCATGATGATAGCTATCTCTGTCACTAAAACACATTGTTCCGATGAGCATAACTGTAACCAGTTTAATTGTTAATAAATGTTTTGTTGTTTCAATATAAGTTAAGCTCAGCATTTGTGGCATGATGTTGATTGCAATAAAACATTATTTCAGCCCGTATGTCCTTTTCTTTTGATGGGCCAGTCGGTGAGATAAGGCGCAGTTGAAGTTGAGCACACCTAACGACTTCGACATACACCTGTGCGCGGCTTGTTAATGCTAATTAGCAAAACATGCCGGCAACTTAATGAATAAAAGCGTACTGAGAATCACAGAAACTGTTGATGTCTTGGATTTCCGTTAATGACTCTCTGTACATGTCTCTAGAGTGATTCGTTCGTCAGGTTTGAATCAAGGAGTTATCGTACAGCTAAAGAGAGACTCATTAGCATGCCTGTTCATCTCAATGACAATGACTAGCGTGTTCAGTCTTTGAAGTACACAAACTGGATGCTGCCATCCTTCGTTCATTCAAGGGCACTCAGTCAGTGTTATCAGGAAGACTTGCAGACTTCACACAGAAATGAAGATGTCACACAACCCGTTTATGTTGACGCCTGTATACTTTGCCTTCTCCCAAGTGATTGTGCCAAAATACAGTACAGTTTGATTGCATGCACAACTTTAAACATCAACAACTACTTTTATGAATCATTTTCTCTTTACTTTTAAAGGCTGTAGCCTATCTAAATTAGCTTTGTATATTTTACTTTTAGATAGCATAAACCTAAACGATGCTCCATGTCGGGGACCATAAAGGCTTTCATTTATGAATATCATGGTAATGAATTTAACAAATCTCTTGGTCTTTCCTTTCTCATGTTTTCTCTATCACTATCTTCCTCATTTCTCATACTTTTACCATCTATACATTTTCCTGTCTGTGGTTTTTTTCGCTGTACAATACAGTCCTGTGGGGTTCTGTGAGCTGACCTTCAGATAGACTGTATTCATTCACATGCCTTTTCTAAAACCCCTTTTGTCTCTCGCCACCTCCTCTCTCAGGAGACGCTGCCAATCGGTTGAAACATTTTAATCACAATGACAAAGAACCACAGGATGTGTTGGAGGCAAAGGGCAAAAAATCATCAACAGTTTTAACTGATATTTACACACACACACACACACACACGTGCAGAGAGATATACTGTACACTTATAGAAATGCGGGGCAAAGGCTTTACATTTAGTATCCGCACATGGAGTAAATGTCAATTTGAAATATATGTGTCTCGCAATCAGGGTCAGGACTCGAGACTTTGTTTTATTTTTGCTCCTTCATGGCTCGGGTAACATAAAGAAATAATTCACCTGAAACACGTTCAATTCAGTAAATCCATACGATTTAAGCAGTTTATAGCAAAGATGATGGAGAGATGGCAAAATTGGAAAGAAATGTACAAAAACATACAACATTTCCTCCTGAATAAAACAGTCTAACACCTTACTCAAACTCTACAAATATAACCATTATTTTCATTTTAAAATACGTTTTGTGTACTACTAAAGAAAGAAAGAAGTAAACAAATGTTATATTAGTTGTCAATTTTTTTGTACTTAAAAATTTTATACAATTAGCTTTTTATGTAAACACAAGTTGTTGCATTTTACTTCCATTTAAAGAACCTGCATTTAATAACATCTGTAGTTACACTGTTAACCTTTCTCCTAACCCTAAACCTAACCATACCCCTAACCCCTACCCCAACCCTTACCCTAAACACTAACAACCTAACCCTACCCCAACCCTTACCCTAAACACTAACAACCTAACCCTACCCCAACCCTTACCCTAAACACTAACAGCCTAACCCTACCCCAACCCTTACCCTAAACACTAACAACCTAACCCTACCTCAACCCTTACCCTAAACACTAACAACCTAACCCTACCCCAACCCTTACCCTAAACACTAACAACCTAACCCTACCCCAACCCTTACCCTAAACACTAACAACCTAACCCTACCCCAACCCTTACCCTAAACACTAACAACCTAACCCTACCCCAACCTTACCCTAAACACTAACAGCCTAACCCTACACCAACCCTTACTCTAAACACTAACAATCTAACCCTACCCCAACCCTTACCCTAAACACTAACAATCTAACCCTACCCCAACCCTTACCCTAAACACTAACAACCTAACCCTACCCCAAACCCTTACCCTAAACACTATCAACCTAACCCAACCCTTACCCTAAACACTATCAACCTACCCCAACCCTTACCCTAAACACTAACAACCTAACCCTACCTCAACCCTTACCCTAAACACTAACAACCTAACCCTACCCCAACCCTTACCCTAAACACTAACAACCTAACCCTACCTCAACCCTTACCCTAAACACTAACAACCTAACCCTACCCCAACCCTTACCCTAAACACTAACAGCCTAACCCTACCCCAACCCTTACCCTAAACACTAACAACCTAACCCTACCTCAACCCTTACCCTAAACACTAACAACCTAACCCTAACCCTACCCCAACCCTTACCCTAAACACTAACAACCTAACCCTACCCCAACCCTTACCCTAAACACTAACAACCTAACCCTACCCCAACCCTTACCCTAAACACTAACAACCTAACCCTACCCCAACCTTACCCTAAACACTAACAGCCTAACCCTACACCAACCCTTACTCTAAACACTAACAATCTAACCCTACCCCAACCCTTACCCTAAACACTAACAATCTAACCCTACCCCAACCCTTACCCTAAACACTAACAACCTAACCCTACCCCAAACCCTTACCCTAAACACTATCAACCTAACCCAACCCTTACCCTAAACACTATCAACCTACCCCAACCCTTACCCTAAACACTAACAACCTAACCCTACCTCAACCCTTACCCTAAACACTAACAACCTAACCCTACCCCAACCCTTACCCTAAACATTAACAACCTAACCCTACCTCAACCCTTACCCTAAACACTAACAACCTAACCCTACCTCAACCCTTACCCTAAACACTAACAACCTAACCCTACCTCAACCCTTACCCTAAACACTAACAACCTAACCCTACCCCAACCCTTACCCTAAACACTAACAGCCTAACCCTACCCCAACCCTTACCCTAAACACTAACAACCTAACCCTACCCCAACCCTTACCCTAAACACTAACAGCCTAACCCTACCCCAACCCTTACCCTAAACACTAACAACCTAACCCTACCTCAACCCTTACCCTAAACACTAACAACCTAACCCTACCCCAACCCTTACCCTAAACACTAACAACCTAACCCTACCCCAACCCTTACCCTAAACACTAACAACCTAACCCTACCCCAACCCTTACCCTAAACACTAACAACCTAACCCTACCCCAACCTTACCCTAAACACTAACAGCCTAACCCTACCCCAACCCTTACTCTAAACACTAACAATCTAACCCTACCCCAACCCTTACCCTAAACACTAACAATCTAACCCTACCCCAACCCTTACCCTAAACACTAACAACCTAACCCTACCCCAAACCCTTACCCTAAACACTATCAACCTAACCCAACCCTTACCCTAAACACTATCAACCTACCCCAACCCTTACCCTAAACACTAACAACCTAACCCTACCTCAACCCTTACCCTAAACACTAACAACCTAACCCTACCCCAACCCTTACCCTAAACACTAACAACATAACCCTACCTCAACCCTTACCCTAAACACTATCAACCTAACCCTACCTCAACCCTTACCCTAAACACTAACAACCTAACCCTACCCCAACCCTTACCCTAAACATTAACAACCTAACCCTACCTCAACCCTTACCCTAAACACTAACAACCTAACCCTACCTCAACCCTTACCCTAAACACTAACAACCTAACCCTACCTAAACCCTTACTCTAAACACTAACAACCTAACCCTACCCCAACCCTTACCCTAAACATTAACAACCTAACCCTACCCCAACCCTTACCCTAAACGCTATCAACCTAACCCTTCCCCAACCCTTACCTTAAACACTAACAACCTAACCCTTCCCCAACCCTTACCCTAAACACTAACAACCTAACCCTACCTCAACCCTTACTCTAAACACTAACAACCTAACCCTACCTCAACCCTTACTCTAAACACTAACAACCTAACCCTACCTCAACCCTTACTCTAAACACTAACAACCTAACCCTACCTCAACCCTTACTCTAAACACTAACAACCTAACCCTACCCCAACCCTTACCCTAAACACTATCAACCTAACCCTACCCCAACCCTTACCCTAAACACTAACAACCTAACCCTACCCCAACCCTTACCATAAACATTAACAATCTAACCCTACCCCAACCCTTACCCTAAACACTATCAACCTAACCCTACCTCAACCCTTACTCTAAACACTAACAGCCTAACCCTACCCCAACCCTTACCCTAAACACTATCAACCTAACCCTACCCCAACCCTTACCCTAAACATGAACAACCTAACCCTACCTCAACCCTTACCATAAACACTAACAGCCTAACCCTACCCCAACCCTTACCCTAAACACTATCAACCTAACCCTACCCCAACTCTTACCCTAAACATGAACAACCTAACCCTACCCCAACCCTTACCCTAAACATTAACAACCTAACCCTACCCCAACCCTTACCCTAAACACTAACAACCTAACCCTACCCCAACCCTTACCGTAAACATTAACAACCTAACCCTTCCCCAACCCTTACCCTAAACAATGAAAACCTAACTCTACCACAACCCTTGCCTAAGGGTTAGGAGAGATATATAAATATTATTATATTGTTAAGCCGGTTCTCGCCTCCTTTCCCTGTAACCCCCTTACACTGGTCCCGAAACCCAGTAAGGAGGAGGGATGCCCATCGCAGAGTCCTCGACACTCCCGTCCATCCAAGTGTGCACCGCTGCCATCCGGCAGGGGACGGAGTAGCCCGACCACCCAGACATGGGGAATGGCCGCCGTCCACGGGGCGAGTGGGGACTGTAATCCCCGACCTCCTGGTGCAATGGAGCCACTGCCAGGGGTGGAGGAGTGCCCTGCCATCCCCCAGAAATGCGGAGGGGTCGAGAAATGACCGTCGTCCATGAGGGGAGGAGGGAAGCGACTCACTGACCACCTGGAACGGTAGGGCTGCTGCCAAGGGCAGAGGAGTGTCCCCACAAGTCACCGGGAATGCAGAAGGGCATTCTGTCCACTGGGGGTCAGAGGTCTGACTCTGGTTCACCCGGGGAGGAGTGGCTGCCATCCGCCTGAGAGGATGGAGGAGTGATCGAGGACCACGCAACAGCGCATCAGAGAACCAGTGAGTGAGTTTCTTTTTCTCTCTCTCCTCTCTCTCTCTCTCTTTCTACAGGAACACTTGTGCCCTTCAAGGAAAGTCAGAAATATCATAATTACAAGTTCCAAGCACACAAATGACCCAAAGTATTTACGAATGGGGAAAGTCGGAATTCTAGGTGATACGTGAGTTTCCAAGTTGGTATGTATGTATGTTGCCTTCATGTGCTATTGGACTTGTCCTACTTCCCTCTTCTGAAGTGGATGTGTTCACGTGCTTTGTTGTTGGAAAGGACTGGAGACATGGATGATGCTGTATTTAGAAAAATGAACAAAACCTGTCATTCATTACAGAAACTGACCTTATGTTGAACGTTTAGTTCCGAGGTTCCCACTTGAACTTCAGACTTCAATCATGTGCTTGGAACTCATAATTACGATTTTTCCAATGATGTAACTTTCCAATGATGTAACTGATGTAATTTTTCCAAGTCCACTTGAAGGGCACATTAGTAAGGGGTGTGTCTACATTAAAGATGATGGAAACCAATGATTTTGCAAAATTATTTTATCTTCTGTACTTTTTTCAAAAATATTTATTTGTAATATATGACAGTCTAATGACTCACCCTTTGCAGTTTGTTTTAAGCAAATTAATTGATAATTTGTTAGAAACTATGCATTAATAAAACATATAGTATGTCATGTGTAAGTGATGCAGGTTTATTTACTTATGTTTATTCACAGATACAACAGAAAAGAGCTTTTACTGTCATTGATTGTGTATTTGTTTGAGTTTGGCTTTTTACGTATTTGTTTCCCACTTGAATGTGCGACATGTCATAGTAGCGAATGCCAAACTCGGAGGTACAAGCTTCCCAGGTGCACTCGAAGGCAGCAACTAACTACCTCCATGATATTCCTGAAAAATCAAAAGACCTCTAGATGACTTCAGACTGCAGATATTGTTGACTTTTGTATGGCAAATTGCTCGCTATGTTCCTCATTTGTAAGCCGCTTTGGATAAAAGCATCTACTAATTGACTAAATGTAAAATGTGGAAATGTACCTCTTCAATAACTACTGATCTTGAAAATGCTATTGAAGAAACCATACGAGGAACCAAAGTTCAAATGAGAAACACGTTAGACTATTGACTATTGCTTTGTGACAGCTGAGGTTAGATCAATTAACAACAATATGAACAAGAAGCAACTTTTGTGCTGATTCCCTTTAAAATTATGTATTTTCATTGAAGATTGAACTGTGGAGGGCAACAGTCCATCTTGGAGGGTCTATAATGTGGACAGTATTGGCAGGTCATGAGAAGGTTAGTGGTGTAAAGCATGCAGTTCAATTGATGGCGTTCAGGAAGTCTTGGGCTTGCATTGCTAATGAGAGAAGAGAAATTGAGAATGGGATGTGCATTGTTAATGAGAACGCAAAGCAGTGAGTTAATATGGGCGAAGCAGGGTTTGATTCTGCAGCTTATCTAAAAATAAAGAGTCAAAGTGTTTTCATAAGGCACTGGCAATCGGTCTCAATTGTCAAATTGAGGCTTAAGGAGAGTAGCTTATTGGCTGTTGTATTCAATAATAACAAATTAGGTAGGCCCGTGCAAGTGTTGAGGTCTTTTTGGGAATATTAATCATTGTCATTTATCATTAATTGAGGTGTTAATTCAATTTTTATTTTAATTTGGTGTTAATTGTGTTGTTTTAAGTTATGATATATTACAAAGTTTCATTTAAAGTTCCTCTTAAGGAGGTTACTTTTCCTTTAAATAAGTTGTTTGCAATGTTTGAATGGTTGATAATGGTGTGGTAATATCAAATTCGAGGAGGGATGCCAGTCGCAGACTCCTCGACACTGCCGTCCACCCAGAGGAGTGCCTCTGCCATCCACCTGGGGACTGAGTAGCCCGGACATGGAGAAGGGCCGCTGTCCACTAGGCGAGTGGGGACTGGACTCCCCGACCGCCTGCAGCGAAGGAGCCGCTGCCAGGGGCGGAGGAGTGCCCTGCCGTCCCCCCAAAAAGCGGAGGGGTCGAGAGGACTGCCGTCCACGAAGGGAGGAGGGAAGCGACTCCCCAACCGCCTGAAGCAGTAGGGCCACTTCCAGGGGCGGAGGAGAGTACCTTCACCAATGGTGCAATGTTGTGAAGTAGGCTTTGACGTTTTTTTGCTGAAGCGGCGGCCATGACTTAATGTAACCCAAATGATGTAGGGAAGTCTCGGACGAAGAGCACCAGTCATATTTACAGCTTGGTTTCAATTAAAGCTTTTATTGCATTGGGGATTACGTTTTGAGTTCTGAATATTACCGTATGTTTTTATAGTAGAAAGACCTCTTATATGTCAAAATATCAAGGGAAACTAGATTCCTCATGACATGACCCCTTTAACAAAGATGAGGGGGGTTGGTAACATTGGCCAGTTTCAGAGGATTAGGAACATAGAGTATAACTTCTAACTATGACACATACAGAAAATCAGTTCATGGCTTTTTTGTTCCATGAGGGACTTCATGAAGTTAATGCTGTGGCACACAAAAGCGATCCGAGGTCTAGTTTATGTCTGGCTCTTGGTCTGTCTGGTCATTGTATTAAAAAGGAAACGTGTGTTATTCTTGCCCACCATCTGGTCACATACACTATTGCTTTAAAGCGTCATGACATTTTGGAGGCAAAACAATTCATCAAAGATGATGCACTAATACTGCAAGAGCTTACAACCCGAAACATCTGACTTGTAAGCTTGAAGGCAGTAAAGCTCTATTAAATGAAACTGAATTATCTTTATCTGAATTCTTCATTGTTTTTCTTTCTTTCTTTCTGAATCCTGAATAATTTAGAGCATTTTGCCAACCTTGAACATTAATGATACAGCAGCCGATGTTTTGAAAAAGTGTGTTTGTTCACTGAAACCGGTCAACATTCACAGTTGATTAAAGTAAAGTTCACCTCATAGGCTCTTTTGAATCATATGTGGATATAATCCCGTTAATATGATCAAATCAGACTCTCAACACCCCCAAAACAGCCTTCTCCATGACTACAAACAGGTTCTTGGCCAGATAGATATGCACACACACACACACACTTAGACAAATCAGAGTTCTGCTATAAAAGAGATGCATGAGATTCTGATTGATGCTTATTCATGTGTATATATTCATTGCACATCGAGCTGTCTGTGGAGATCCCTTAATAAAACACAACACCATCTGTTTAAATCCCTCTCAAGACACCGCAATGAGAAAACGTGATACGAAAGATGAAGATGTGGATAGAGAGAGAAATAGAGAGAGGGAACGGCTCGGGACAATGGACAGCAACCCCTCATCTGGGGAATATTTGAGATACACTGAGATTTAGCGCCACTGAAGTTTGACTCCATCTAAAACTATTTTAAACAGCATTTTGCTGACTTTATTTTATGATTATTATGCATGCAGCCTTTATGACCTCATATTGACTGACATATATTTAAAAGGTTGCAAAATTCACAGTGTCCCCAAAGTGGTACTGAAAGCAGAGTTAGAACTATATACAGTATATATATATATAACAAACAAACATAGTAAAACATGTTATGGAATGTTCTTGTGATGTTATTAATGTTATGTAAAGTTTAAGAACAAACATTGTAAAAAATGTTAATGGAATGTTCTTACAAGCTGGCGCTCAAGCACGCCCCCACCACATTGACTATTCATTGACAAATGTATTGGATGATTTTGAAACTAACACAAGGGAAAGTTAACAATTATAATAATCTGCTTCCCTCCTACCCTCGCGGACGGCAGTCCTCTCGACCCTTTTGCTTTTCTGGGGGACGGCAGGGCACTCCTCCGGCCCTGGCAGCGGCTCCTTCGCTACAGGCGGTCGGGGAATCCAGTCCCCACTCGCCTAGCGGACAACGGCCGTTCTCCGCGTCCGGGCTACTCCGTACTCCGGTGGATGGCAGCGGCACTCTGGGTGGCAAAGTGAAAATGTCCACATATCGGCTGATTAATCGGCCTGGCAGATATATCGGTCTATCACTACTTATGACTTTATTAGTGTTTGATAAACTGTATACTTTGGCTAAGGATGTGTAAAGATTAGGAATAAATGTGGTTACATTTTTTTATAGAATGTTAATCCTGATGACATTATTAGTATTCGATAAAATGTTTCATAATATGAGAATAAAACGTTCATTGTGCGACATTTTTTGCACGTTCTTTAAACTAGATGACTTTTTTCTGAGCGTGAAAACTCTAAAACATTTCTGTAAATGATCAAATTATGTTTTCAAGAAAGTTTGACGTCTTCAGGAAGTTTGAGGATTTCTGGAAGGTTATACTAACCATTTAATAACCAATGGACCCAAATGGAGAGTTTGATAATACAAGAACACACATTACTTAGCAAGTAGCAATCTAACGTAATGGTGCATCTTCATTAACTCTCTCTGTGTGTTGTCCACAAATATTGGAGTGGAATATGATTATGCTTATGTCCTTGAGTGTAAGGGATTATGGAGGTCTGACCCTGTCCACACCACATAGACTATCCTCACTATTGTGTGACTGTGCATAAGCTTGGCCTGATGATGAGTCTGTGAGGTTCTGCCCTCCATGGGCACGCCAATGGAAGACTCAAGTACCCCAAAAAACAGATTGAACCCATGAGAAGAGCTTACAAAGCACTTGAATGTGTTTCCTGCAGTATTAGTCAAACTGCGCTTTGTCAGAAATGCATATTGTCATTAACAGATGCTAAAAGTTTCTTAAAGGGAGAGTTTACTCAAAAATAAAACTTCTGTCATTATTTACTCAGACTTTATGTGGTTCAAAACCCGTATGACTTTCTTTCTTACGCAGAACGAAAGCAAAAGTGCATATGGTAATTCAAGGAAAATAGACCAAATGCATTGTCATGTCATCGTACAATGTCTTTCACACACCAGGGGTTGAATTTATTCAGAATGATGCAAAAGCCTTCTTCTTGTTTCTCTTGTGTTACGAAAACTGAGATTTCTTGGCAAAAGCTTGTGCGACCTTGAATCCAAATGAGAACTTGTCTAAGTGAATTAGCCATGAACATGTTGGTCATAAAAGAGGTCAGATTGATAGTGTAGGTAATGAGGATGAACACAAGGCCTGACCTGCACACACTCATACATAAGATCCAAGCTTGGTCTCTTTAAGACTCTTTCTGCTCTTCTACTTTACTTGTCAGAGTGGGTTTCAGTACTGCTCAATCAAACCTGCTGTGGGAGACCATGCTCTCTCTCTCTCTCACCTTCACTCTTTCTCCTCTGTCTTCATTCCTGTAGTCTTTTTGAAAAAGTTGCCATAAATGTGGTGCATTGACCCTTTTTAAAAATGGGAATGAGCATTCTCCCCTTTTCTCCCCAATGGAATGCCCAATTCCCAATGTGCTCTAAGTCCTCGTGGTGGTGGAGTTGCCTCTGCGTCTGAGGCCGTTTGAGAAATATCGCATGTGGTGTCTTCACGCTATTCTCCGTGGCATCCACACACAACTCACCACACGCCCCACCGAGAGCGAGAACCACATTATAGCGACCACGAGGAGGTTACCCCATGTGACTCTACCCTCCCTAGCAACTGGGCCAATTTAGTTTAGGAGACCTGGCTGGAGTCACTCAGCACGCCCTGGATTCGAACTTGCAAACTAGCGAACTCCAGGGGTGGTTGTCAGCGTCTTTACTCGCACAATTAGTTTAAACTTTCAGACTTTGTCTTGCCAAACTTTACCTATCTATACTTACAAAAATCGTGAGTTCTGGCAAATCTTCCACTTGTTATTTTCACATGCAAATGAGCTTTGCGGCAAACTTGCAGCAAATTGTCCATTGTTGCCAAAGGATTGCTGCAGGTTCACCAATACCGTTGATGAGCTGGAAACTTCTGGCTAACATTGTGGTAAATCGCAAGCTCATTTGCATGTGAAAATAATGAGTGGAAAATTTGCAGCAACTTTCAGACTTTTTGTAAGAGAAGTTTAAATTTTGACATGCCACAACTCTTTCCATTTCCTCTGTTCAGGCATTTCTGGTTATTAAAGTCTCCAGTACTTGTACAATTTTGTGAAAAAGCATTAAAAAAGCCTATTTAATAGTGTTCCTCCAACAAGCCTCTTATTTAAAATTGTACATATAACATAAACTCTGGAAGACAGTGTTAGGTTTAGGGTTGGATGTAGGTTGAGAATGGGCAAAATTTAAACGCAAATAGTGATAGTAAAAAATTGAGAGAAAACAGTAAATCAATTGTATAACAAATAATTTGGATTTTAGGCAACATTTGTTTGTTTTTATGTGTAACAGCGTTGTTCAAGCATTTTTCAATGAATGTGTTTATAAAGGGCTGTTGCTGTTACATGCTGTTATTCTTGAGCGACACCACTCTGTCGTTGGTTGTTCACGTGTCAAATAAACGTGATTAAAAATCTGTAATGCTGAAAGGTTAATAACTGGGCGATTGAGTGATTACATTTTGAAGGACAGCTCTTAACTCAAATTCTCCCATGGGCACAGATGAGAAAGACAGGCATGTTTCGATTGTGGGTGGGATCACTATATGAAAAAGGATCAATGAGAAGTAAACGTCTGAAACGCCTTACAGACCAAATACTGCAGTGGGTGGAGTTGCACAGAAAGGATTTCCATTTTAATGTATGTGTGCAGTTTAGGGAGAAATGGGTTAAGAAAAGTTTGGCATTTGCATGCTACTAAGCTAACATTATACTCTATAAAGCATAAATATATTATATTAAACTATTTTTATTGACACTTTTCTGTACTGAATGAATAATAAGTGGATTTATACTCAACGGTTTTCTCGCTTCGTCCGCCATCTTGGATTTCTTTTCACTGACCCTCGTTGCAATGATTTAATAGGATAAAATTTGACCAAAACAAGGTATCTTAGAATGCACCATAGTTACATAATAACTGACGAACTTTTGGAACTTTTGAATGACAAAAAGCATTGTTTGAATGTGTTGGCGTTAACTGTGATGTAATGCGTGTATATGTGTTTATCTGTCCACCACAGCAGCAGGGGTTCTTTCTCTCTTTGTAGAAGGGCAAATGTCCAAAAATGCCACTCTGCCAGACGTGCTTGCCACTCACAGTGACCTCTAACCCCGTGGAACGGTTTCTGCTGACAGAAAAAAAACTTGTCAGATGCCTCTTGTTTTTGAACACTCTTTGACGTGCCCCTATGGCAAGCCGCTGGAGGTCAAAAATACATCGATTTCTCACTTTTAAGCAAGGCACTTGCAGTAAGCACACAAAAAGAGACATGACTCACCCAGTGAAAAGAGTTTCAGGAAGGATTATGATAAAGCAGCCATCACACTTGACCCAACTAGATTGTTAACTAAATAAAAATGTATTCAGTTTTATGGATAGTTGACATGAAATTTCAAGCAGTGCCCTACGGTGTAAGGGGTAGGGGGGGGGGGATTCTTCTCCCCTGTTTCTCCCAATTTTGAATCCCAATTCCCAATGTACTTTTTTAAGTCCTCGAGGTTCTCCTCAATACGGGTGGCTGAGGACGAATCCCAGCTGCCTCCGTGTCTGAGACCGTCAATCTGCGCATCTTATCACGTGGCTTGTTGAGCACGTTGCCACGGAGACATAGCACGTGTGGAGACCTCACGCCATCCACCGCGGCATCCACACTCAACTAACACAGACTACCAGCAAATTAACCTTGTGCAGTGTTTATGAGATTTAATGCCCATTGCAATGAATATGCAACCTATGGGAGGACTATTTCTATCAATAGCCGCATTTCCACTATCGGGCCAAATTAGGGCATGCTAGTGCGTGCCAGGGCCAGTTGCATTCCCACTGTAACTTCCAGGGCTTCATTATACCTCCTCTGGGCTTTCTCGGGGCCAATGGCCTTTGGCCCATTGATTAACCTTGGGCCTAACAAGGCCAAACGGGGATTGAGGCGGGTTCAATGTCAAAGGCGAAGTTTTGCTGAACTTGCAGGATGTGTGTCCAACGCACAAAGGTACAGGTTTGGGATCTGTTAAAATGCAAAATGGACAAAGCGGTGCCCAAAGAAATTACTTTCCATGATTCAGTGAACTTTCATAGACGGTGTGCTGGGACATCCCCCCGCTGTAAGTGGAGAGACCATTTGGGACACCATGGCAGTTACAGTCGTGAGTTGTCTAATTTAAATTGCTTGCTAGCTAATATTTACATATGATATAAAAACGATATTCTAGATAACTAGATAACATTAGATAACCTCAGCTTGAGCTTCCTTCTTGCTTGTGAAATGGATAGGGTGTGATGTTGGCACCAGGGCGGCATGTTAAGGGCAGTTTTTAGGGCAATGCTACAGGGTTATTGGCCCGATGGTGGGAACGCTGATCGATTTCGGCCTTGTGGCTCGAGGTCCAAGACTATTGGCCCCGGCTGGCCAGTTGATAGCCCTGTCTTGCTCTGGCTCAATAGTGGAAAAGCAGCTAATTAGTCAAACTCCTACATAGATTTTGGGAAATGATTAATGGTTCTTGAATTGGTGCTATTTTAGTGCATTTCTATCTTTATACTGTGGAAGGCTTTGTTTGGAAAATGTTAAAAAAAACATTACTAAGCACGTTTACATGCTCGTTCTTACACTTATTATACTTAATAAGCCGACAATGCATGCGGTCAGGCCATAAATGGCTTAAAAATAACCAGATCGACACATATTGTGAATTACGCCAATTTTGTTGTCCAAAGTGGAGAATATCGCGACTCTTTCAAATGTCACGTAAACACAGATTTCCTGCCTTTTTCGATTTTTTAAATAAGATGATTTTAGAGAGTAATTGAGTATTAGTGTGCATGTAAACGGGCTCACGGTTACATTTATTTTCTTTCCTAAGAAGGAAATAAATGCATTTTGATTGGAAAAGAAATATATAGAGAGTAAAATCGCAATGAACTATGAAAATGTTTGACTGACAGCACTGAACATTTTTTGTATGTATATATTTTTAATTGTTAAACAATGGAAGTTATTATACATGCTGTTTTTAGGACCCCAGAATAATTTAGTTTGAATCTATTCAGAGAATTTACTTACTCGTTCCATATGTATTTAGGCCACAACATACTCTATACAAGTATGTGAATGCAGATGCAATCGCTTGGCTACCGCACTGCCAATACGTGGTCCAGTTGAACATGCTTAAGGACACCTACACACTAGGGAAAGTTTAAATGGAGCATTTGATGCATGGGTATGCAAAAGGTCCATTTAGAAGGCATGTACCAGGTGGGGCGGCAATGGCTCAGGTGGTAGAGGAGGTTGTCCACTAATCACAGGGTTGGCGGTTTGATTCCCGGCCCACACGACTCCACATGCCGAAGTGTCCTTGGGCAAGACACTGAACCCCAAGTTGCTCCCAATGGCAGGCTAGCACCTTGAATGGCAGCTCTGCCGTCATTGGTGTGTGAGTGTGTGCATGAATGGGTGAATGAGTCACAGTGTAAAGTGCTTTGAAAACCGTAAAGGTTAAAAAAGCGCTATGTAAGTGCAGACCATTTACCAGAGGGAAGAGGTGGTTCAGTTTGAAAACAAGCAGTTTTCTTTCTAGTGTGTAGGTGTCCTAAAGAAGTGGTTCTCAATCTTTTTGACTCCAAGGCCCCCCATTGTCAGAGATAATATTTGTAATAATTTGAAGAGATCTTGAGGCCCCCCTGGAGAATGCTTTTGCTGCAAGACACTCTGATTTCAGCATACGTTGACCAATGGCAATCTAATTCAATGTAAAAATCTCTATCCGTGACTGCCTCTACTCTCTGTGGTAAGCGCCATCCAAACGTATCTTTCGCAGTCCCATGTGTCAAACACTCCATCTGAGCTGCACCCAGTGTGTAAGCACCCTAAGCCCAAAATACCCTTCAGTTGTCCACACACAGTATGCGAGATGCAAATGTTGTCATCACCACAGTCTGCGCGGACTATCCGTACGTGTCCCATATTTTCTTGGCACACGGACAGTCCTCGTCTGTGTGCATCGTCGGTGAACGCACCTGCTGTTGACTGTTCTAATAGAGCATCACAAAGCAGTGGTAGTGCGCACGCGCCAAACATTTTCGTATTCGTTCGCGACCAAAAGAGTATACTTTGAGAGTCAACGTAGTCGACCGGGCACGAACGCAGAAAAACAATGACTTCGCCAAAGGTCTGGGCTCTATAGCAGTTTCAATTGGTCAAGAACCGCCCATTTAGACAGGAAAAGCCATCTAACTGACACGTTTAGCGACCAATCACAGTCAGTTTTGTCATTACGGGGTGTTTAGGGGTGGCGGTTATTGGAGCTGTATCATACCACACTAAAAAATAGCGACATGGAGATGCAACACATACTTGTGTTGGGCTATGAATTGCATTCTGACGCATTTTAGAACACAACAACGTGTGAAATTGAGCTTGCGTTGCAAGACACGTCTGTGTTAGCGTGCTTGCGTAGAGTATGTTTCGCTCCTTACCATTGTGGCCAAGGGCGTAGATATGGCTTGAACATTGAGGGGGTTGTACTTGCTTGTTTTGATTATTGATTAGTGTTACTTAGTTTGAGAATTTGATTGATCGTGTTTTATTATCAAATATGGTTCTGTTTGTTTTGAGTGTGGGTTCAATTGAAACGCTGGTCTTTTGGATCTTTGGCTCTGGTTTAGTGTTAATATGGAGCCAGTCTTGTTTTATTATGGCTGTAGTTTAGTTGCCTGTCATACATGCTACATGAATCACTGCTTCTGCACAAACACTGATTGAGTGTGACTGCTCTGCGAATGTGAGACTGGATTTCAATTACACTCAATTGAGATATAATCAAGATTTGATGAATAGTACACATAATGAATTGTGATGGGTGCAAAGAGTACATTTCCACCCCTAGAGAGCAAATTTGCAATAATGCAATTTGCGATAAATGAAGGGTTCAATTTTTGCATTGTGGATAATTGGTCTGCAGGGAAGAGTGCTGTGTTAGACTCAAGGTTGAGAGGGTTACTTTTGAAATGTAATCCACTACAGATTACAGATTACATGCTGTGGAATGTAATTTGTAACATATTCCGTTAGATTACTCAAGGCCAGTAATGTAATCTAAATACTTTGGATTACTTCTGCAGTACTGGTGGATTTTTTTCACTTGTTTTGACTATAAAACCTCTGTCAGTACAGAAAGACAAAATACACATGTTAAAAATACATTCTCTGAAAAACCCAAATATCTTCTGCAGTGTTGTTTCTTAAACAAGGTCAATCAAACTGATCTTGTTTTAAGGATTTTTAGATATTTTTACAGGAAAACAATACAACAGTTATTATCAAGAATATGATTTTTGCACTAATATCGAAGGTCTTACTAGAAAAAAATTCATTATAATCTAACGTGAATTTTCTTGATAATAAATATGATCATATCTGGTCACATGTGCATGTAAAATGGCTAGAAATAGCATTTTAGCTTAGCATAAAGCTAACAATTTACACAAGGTTTATTTCTATTTCTTCTGCTCCAAACTTACTTCAGACGTACTTCTCTGTCTGCTCGTATGAATGTAACACATCATAAGAAAGTGTTTCACCGCTGTTCAAATGCACTTTACATGGTTTAAACAGTTCCCACATCTTTTAAATGTTGAATGATGAGTCTGAATCAGTGTTGTGTGGACTGAAGACACAAACACGCAAGCTGAAAGACACTGGCATCACCCATTGTACTGGCATCACCCATTGTACTGGCAGAGACGTGTTAACTCCTCTTTAACCCCTTACACCCTGAAGGCATTTTTAAGGATTTAATGCTTAAATGGCAAACACAAAAGTAAGAACTTATAACTCTTAAAAAAAAAATTATTATTTTGATCACGAGACCCTCATGATACAACACTGCTCAGCTATTATTCATGTTTTACATTATACCTTTTAGACAGTATGTATGGAAGGTCGTTCAATTAAATTTGGTGTTGTTCTCCAACATGTCAAATATACCAGAATGTTTAATTTTTTTAGAGAGTGCAAAGCAATCCAAATGTATAGCATAGGCCTATATGACCCTGTTTCCAAAGGTAAGCATCTCTAAGCAAGTTTTATTGAACAATAAAACAGAACAACTGAAACCTATGAATGCAAAAATCTCAGAAAAAAACATAAAATACTTAAAATTATGTCAACTAAGTCCATGAAGATCAAATTCAGATCACTTTGGCTTCCTATTTCATCATTTCATAAAATGTGCGTTGAGGGCCCTCTCGTGCGCCGTCTATAGCTGTGTCCCAAACGACACACTATGCACTCAGTGAGTTTTCAATGTGCGGTATCGTCCCAAATGAGACACTTCACGTCTTTTTACTACACAGAAGCATTCGCCGTTGAACAGCTGACGGAAGTGACGTTTCAAACCCAAGCATTATGTTGCCGCTAGCTTTAGCATGCTATCCACTCACAGTTCAACACTTGTATTTCAATAATCTACATATTCACACAGCACGGTATGATGGTAAAGCATTTAACTCACTTTTATAAGTGCTTTCTTCACAGAAGTTTCACTAGTTGTCATATTTTCCATTATTTACAATTGTTTTGCCAGATCACCATCGCTGCTGTAACTCCGCCCTTCCGCTATATATGTCAAGCCGCAAGCGCTGAGTGCATGAAGTGTCACACATTCCCCACGCCGTTTTGACTGTTGAAAAAGTGCATCATCGAGGTACTCAAAGTAAATACATTTTCGCTAGTGTTGTCACGGTAACAAAATGTCAGTAGTACCAATACCAGTGTAATTTCACGGTTCTCGATACCAATTTCAATACCACAGAAGAAATGTGCTAGTGTGATAATGTGATGTTGAACACACTCCTTTAGCCTATTTAAAGTTATATTTCAATGTGAGTAATAAATGAAAAGATATGCATGTTTCCTTCAAGTGTTTCTTACACATTTCTACTGAAATCTGATTTATTTTTTCCCCAAAATCCTTTTTTCTTTTTAACATTTTTTATTTATTATTTTTCCAGAATTCCATGTTTTAAAGTTTAATTTACTTTCATTTACTAAATGGTGTCTAATCAAAAAAATTGATCAATTACGTATTGTCACGATTCCCTGTTGTCTGCCCTGTGTTCTCCCCTGGCATCTGTTCCCCATGGACTACACTTCCCATAATGCCTTGCCCTCATTACTGCCAGCTGTCTCCTATTGTTCTCACCTGTGTTTAATTGTCCTTGTATATTTAAATCCCTGTTTGTTTGCTCACCGGTGGTCAGTTGTTCTGTAACGTAAGGAAAAAGTCAAGGGAGCTGGATCTAGATGCAGCGAAGGATTTTAATGAAAATGAACAAACACAAACAACTGGTAAACACAGGAACAAAATAAAACATCCACGATGGGAAACAAAACATAAACAGGTGAAAACATCCACGAAGGGCACGGGCAGAACACGGTAGGTCAGACACATTCAAGAACATACATTAAACAACTGACCAAGGGTGAGCAAACAAACAGGGATGGCAGTGATGAGGGCAGGGCATTATGGGAAGTGTAGTCCATGGGGAACAGATGTCAGGGGAGAACACAGGGCAGACAACAGTGAATCGTGACACTTATCAACATACCATTGCAATATTTTCACAATTGTATTCAGTACAAAAGCACTCTTGATTGTGATATATTGCTTAATTTTTATTATTATTCATTAATCATTATTTATTATTATTATAATTACAGTGATAATTACATTTTACTATACAGTTATAATATATTTCTGTTGCAATTTCTTCAATTTCGGCTTTTATTATGAATCGTGCTTTTATTTTGATGCAAGTTTAACTTCTCCAGATAAACAGTTCGCTACACGGCCCAGTGTGATCGTTAAAACACAAATGCTATGATTTAATTATATAAATACAGTATATAGTTTATATGTGCTTCACAGTGGATTAGTGCTCTGCTCTGTCATCTCATACAACGTCTGTGGAGTTTTTCCATTTCGTAGTTTAATAATCACACTAGGACATATCATCATTTTAACTTGACTAGTTGTGCATTTCAGTGTAAAAGGAGCAACAGAGCACACGCTCAAATAAGCTTGTGAGCATTTGAAAGAAGTGTTTTTTTTTTCTTTAGACCTGCTTAGGAGCAAAAGTCGAATGTTAACACAAATCGTCTTACAGAAAGGGGAACGTGTCAGAATCGCATTTCACTCATTATACTGTATATATTTTGCATAAAGAGCATTTAAGTTATTTTAGGGTCAGTGACATGTCAATCATGTTTTGTGTGTATATATATATATATACAAAAATACATTAAAAATGCACTTCACCCAAAACAATACTTGAATACATGCATGATGCAACAGTTCAAAAGAGTCATTTTACAGTATATAAAAACTATTTTCTGTGGCTTAAATAAAATGTGTTTGTGTTATGACAATAATACAAAATTCATAATACAGAACAATTATTAATATAAAAATATCATTTATTTCTTTATTTTAATTTGTGTGACAGGTATTGTGATTGGCTCTCTGAGTGTGTGTGTGTGTGTGTGTGTGTGTGTGTGTGTGTGTGTGTGTGTGTGTGTGTGTGTGTGTGTGTGTGTGTGTGTGTGTGTGTGTGTGTGTGTGTGTATGGATCTTCCTTTTCTAGTGTCTCTCAACCTCATTCTGAATTATTATTATTAATGGCCGATATCTCTCTCACATCCTCCTCCTTCCTCTCCAGATCTTTCTGAATATGATGTGCTCATGTTTCATCTCATTAAAATCCTCATTCTTCAACTCTCTCGGTCAGATTCCGGCTCAAATAGACCGTTATCCTGTCCAATTAAAAACGATTTCTCTATTAAAGACAAACACGTACTCGCAGAGGTTTTGTGTAATTAAAGCCTCAGTCTTGGCATTTGGACTGGCATCTACATGTGGCATGATGAGATCATACTTTGGATCTTCTCTTCCTCTTATGTGGTTACTCCTTTTCCATACACTGCATGTCTGTGCCCAATCTCGCCCTGTTTTGTGCAAAAGTCAAATTTGAAGAGAGAATGATTTTTTTTATTTATTTATATAATACACAGTGCAAAAAAAAGACGTATGATTTTAAAGTGGCAGGAAAAACTGGCAGAATTTGTGCTGAGCACGTGTAGACGTTCTTATCCTTTACGCTTAAGCCAACTACATGACTCGACATGTCAAACTGTTGTTCTGTCCAGACCGCTCCGTCCAGGCCATTTGCTTCCAAGTTGACAGATGAAATGTAGCTAATGCCATCTGGGCAAAACTGTGAATGTTCGTGTGTTGGCACAATCGTTAATTGGTGAGCCGTTATGGTGTAAGGGCTGTGTGAGGAAATGTTTTCTCATTTCGTTTGCAAATAACGTTGCCAGAACATTGGCTTCAATCTGGAGATGTCATCTACATACGGTATGTTCATTTAATGAAATGTGCATTATTTTAGTCCAGTGAATTTGGCAAGTGATAGTAATTGTTCACTAGCTGATTAAAAACATCTCATCACTGTCTAGCCCCATACACGCTTCTCTTTCTGTCAACACGTTGCATCTTATTCAGTGTTAATTGGATTTTTGGGTGAATGTCAGGCCCCAGCATTTTTAAAGGGAAAGTTCACCAAAATCATTTCAATTCTGTCATCATCTACTCACTCTCATGTCGCTCCAAACCTGATTTCTTTTGCAAGCTTGCCCAGTCTGTTGGTTGCCATTACTCAGGTACACTATCTAACTGTATTGAATTTGCATATTATATGCACTACAGTGCTTGCACCTCATTCATTGGTTGCTCATTTGCATAAACTCAAATGCTAACAGTTGCTGTCAGTCACCTATTTACACCTACATGCTATGTGTGACAAGAGAGCAGTACTTATTAAGCCTAAAGCCTCCTTGTTAGCGCGTCCGCCTCCCATGCCGGAAACACTGGTTTGAATCCCATTCGGAGCAGGTCGAGCAGGACCAGTTGCAGTGGTGCCGTGACCCGGATGGGAGTGAGGTTTAGGGGGGTGAGTATAACAGTAGCCCGCTGGTACGTGCTGTGCAGTTCATGTAAACCTCAATCCACTGGCTTCAAGAGGTGCATTTTGCCTCCTTGTTAGCACGCCCGCCTCCCACGCCGGAGACACCGGTTCGAATCCCGTTCGGAGCAAGACCGGTTACACATGCACTTTTGCGATTCACAAAGCTATCATACAGTTTACAGTACATGCTTTCAAGGGACTTTAAATAAAATAAAAGTCATATGGACTACTTTAATGGTGCTTATATGTTTTTTTTTATGTCATTTTGGAGCTTGATGGTAATAACCATGACCAATACCGATCCAGGCATCCCTAAAAATAACCTCTTTTTTTCCATGCAATGAAAGTGAATGGGGACTGTAGCTGTCAAGCTCCAAATAGGACCAGAAAGCACAATAAAAGTAGTCCATTTGACTTGTTAAAGGAATAGCTCACCCAAAATGCAATATCGCGGCGCTGTTTTGTAGTCCGTTTTGCATAATGCGGAGGCTCTTTAGTTTATGACGGTCCATTCGGCCCATTTCGCAGCTGACCCACCGGCCTGCTCTGTTCTCCTGATGGCCAGTCACCCCCTGAATGGCCCCAAAGTGCGTCGGCCCACCGGGAAAATGCCCGGTATGCCAGATTACCAGTCCAGCCCTGATTATAAATCATTAAAGTGTTCATTTCACCGGGAAACTGCCGTGATACGTACAATGAGCAATATAAAAATGACTTTGCACTACTTTTATGATACTTTAATGCTTTTTGTTTGTTTGTTTGTTTGTAATGTTTGGAGCTGGAGAACCCAACTCCCCATTCAGTTTTGTTGAATGGAAAAGAGCGTCTTAATCATTATGCAGAATGTCTCTATTAGCGTCTCTAGACGGGTTTGGAACAACATGGGAGTTAGTAAATTAGGACAGAATTTTCATTATCGCATGAGCCCTTTAAGTTCAAATCAGCATTTGTGTTACTTTGTTCATTTTCACTTCCATATTTCTTCTCTCATGCCGCGTGAGGGAGTATGTGGTGATTATTGTCAGCTGTCATGCAGGGCTTCTCCTTCTGTGGAGCAGATTTGCCTGACAGTAATCAAGCATAATTACAGAGGAAATCTGTATCATTGAGTTTCAGGCAACATTAAGACCACAGGTGTTTATTTTGGCACACTTGTAACCCAATTCCATACAGTCCTAATATAAACCACAACCTCAAAACATTGAGCAGAATTCCTCACGTTAAGCCAAATTTGTGGCAATTCATGACATACACTCAGATACATGTGCTTTGACACACCATACCAACTCCATTTATTCAGAGACAAAACGCAGTAAACGGTCATGTGGTTATATGTGTTTATTCCGGGCATGTGGTTCCCAATAGACCACCAGACGCCTCAAAGTGAAGAAAGTGTTAAATGTTTTATCCACATTTGTACACAAAACGATCTTGATGTTTTCTTCTGTTTTTATCACTCCGTGTTAATGTTTTATCTTTCCTGCCTGTTCTGTTTTCATTTATGCATTACAGTGGAAGGAAACGGGGGAAATGCACACTCAAATCCATGTGAGCATGAAATCAGACATCGTAGCATCTACCATCCTACATACTGTAAATGCATCTATTTAAACAATGTCACGTGCAATGCACCGAAGTTTGGTCGAGGCTATACAGTATTTTCTATTATTATCCAGCACCAAAGCTTGTTTTGCAACCCTTGTGTTTTCTAATCATCAAGAAGAAGGTTTCAAGGCACTCGTCCGTTCTTAATTAAAACCGCCTTCATTAAGATGGCTATTTCATATTAGAAACAATTACAATTCTGTCAACAGTAAAAAAGACAAATGTGGATTGCAAACAATATGTATTAGCACAACTGCCTTCGAAGAAGTTTTAATTAAAAAAAAAAAAATATTTAATTGAGTTTTGTCTCTTATGTTTTCTATTTTAAGATTTTGCTACTTGACACTATTGGACACTATTATTAATGCTTTAGGGATTTCAATAAATCACTTACCCAACGTATAACTCATCCCACACTGTTTGTGTTACAGCAACACTCTTATGAGGGAACGTTTTGCCAGCATCCCCAAAACGTAGCCCATGGTGTGTAATTCTTATGCTACGTTCAACTCATTTCGGAGCATTTCATTACACTAAATAAAATAGTTTAAATAAATTAAATTGTGGACATGTTTTTGTACACAACGATAAATGGTTTCTTTGATATGAAATGAAAATGTAGGCTCTAGTAAGCTTAAATACTCAGTGTAGCATAATCCTATAAGAATTGAGTAAATCTAACATAACCCTATAACGTCACCTGTATTCAATTTGATACGCTACTTTCTAAAGCCCGTGCATCATTCACATAATCAACATTTTGCAGAAAATCCTGTTGCAATGTATTAGATGTCTGTTTGTGCATGCACATTTACATTTCCATGCATTTCTTGATGTAATGTTTTTATTGCATGCAAACATTTTTTGGAATATGAAATCTTTGCTGATTTTAATAAATTAAAAGTGGGAGTATTGATTATATTGTTACTGATATTTTAAATGAGTATTTGCTGAATATAAGCAACTTGTGCTTGGTTAAAGTTGTGTATATTATTTTATTAAAAACCCCCCTTTGAAATCCATGTATCAAATATGATAAAACAGGCTTTTGAGGAAAATCTCTCAATCATCATTACATTACAGTCATGCCCACCACAAAAAAGTAAAATAAAATTCATAGCGCTTTGAAAATTCTGACATATACATTATATAAGATATATTGAAAGTGGGAAAATGATGAGCTGCAAATTGAGCGGTCAGGGCCGCTGCCAGGGGCGGAGGAGTCCCCTTCCAGCCGCTGAAATGCAGTGGGGTCTGAGACCGCAGACCGCGAGCGGGGAGGGGCTCGGAGACCGACCGCCTGGACCGGGAGAACCGCTGCCAGGGGCGGGGGAGACCCCTTCAGCTTCCCGAGAATGCGGCGGGGTGTCCCATCCGCCAGGGGCTGGAGGACTGCCTCCAATACGCCCAGAGAGGCGCGGCTGTCGTCCGTTAGAGGGTGGAGTGGCTGAGGAACAAGCTACGGCATATCGGTGAACTGGCGAGTGAGGTGTGTGGGTTTTTTTTTTTTTTTTTTAAATCTCTCTCCTCTCTCTCTCTCTCTCACTGCCGCTCTGCATTGGCCTTTTCCCTCTCTTTTACAGTGTTTTTTTGGGGGGTACTACACTGTTACAGGAAGTCCCCCCCCATTTTTAATTATTTCTGTTTCCCTCCCCTTGTCCCCTCCCTCGTCCAGGTAGACGGGGATGACCTGCCGGCAGATGGACTTAGAAGGGGGGGGTGTACGTCATGCCGGGGGCTCTCCAGCCTGAGAGAACGAGGGAGGAATGTGGGAGGGTGGAGGGCGGGGATGGGATGAGAGGGAAAAGGCCAACGCAGAGCAGCAGTGAGAGAGAGGAGAGAGAGAGATTTAAAAAAAAAAAAAAAAAAACTTACTCGCCGGTTCTCTGATAAGCCGTCGCATGGTCCTCGATCACTCCTCCACCCTCTCAGGTGGATGACAGCCACTCCCCCCCCGGGTGGATCGGAGGCAGTCCTCCAGCCATGTTCTCAGGGAACAGAAGGGGTCTCCCCCGCCCCTGGCAGCGGTTCTCCCACTCCAGGCGGTCGGCAGCGAGCCCCTCCCTGCTCACGGTCGGCAGTCTCGGACCCCGCCGTGTTTCAGTGGCTGGTAGGGGACTCCTCCTCCCCTGGCAGCGTCCCTGACCATTCCAGGTGGTCGGTTAGGAGCCCCTTCTCCCCTCACGGTCGGCGGCCATTCCTCTGCTTCCAGCTGGCCGGGCTCCTCGTCCCCTGGCAGATGGCCGCAGCTGCTCCGTTGGGGTGGATGGTAGTGGCGAGAACTCTACTACAGCGTATCCCTCCTCCGCAGTCAGCCTTTATCCCTCTCGGAGGCTTGATGAGCCTGATAAGGGACCGGGTGTGTAGAATCACAACCCGGCCACGCCCTCCACCCTGCCACACAGACTTAAATGAAGAAGGGACTTGTGCCATATTTAGAGACCAGAATATTATGGAGACTTGAGGGTGAGCTCTTTTGACTGAGCAGACAGCAATCACCTAGCAACCACGCAGAACACCCTAGCAACCATCTAGAACTGCCCTGGAAAGCACATAGTAACACGTTAAAACCACCAAGAAGAAAATCTTAGCATCATGCTGGCAAGATTTGCACTGGCATTCACCCAAGGAAATGTGCTAGATCTGAATGTGTGTTTGAAACTGTGTGATACTGTGGTGGGGATTACTGGTGGAAGAGGGAAAATCTCAGTATTTCATCTCTACTTCCATGTATTACTTATTCTGTGCAGATCGAAATAAGTTACAAGTCAAGTCAATGTTTTTCAAAATCATCAGGATTTAAGCTCCGTTCCTGCTTGGAGTGATGACGACAAACTACAGCGGGTGCCAGTCAAACATCACTTCAGTCTATTACGATGGACTTCAGAGGATGAACTGATGCCAACTCCAACCATGTGATCAATGTGATTAGCTTGCACGGAAGCTCCCCTGATAGAGTTTTGGACTTTGGACTCGGAAGACAGCGGGTGACACGTGAGATGAAACTGTCGTAGAAGAGATGTAAAATGATGTGGTTGCTTGAGATCATTTGCTTTTCGTGTTGCATTTGTTTTTCCACGCTATCGGTTAGGTTTAGGTGGGGGTTTAGGGTAAGGAAGTGTGTTTTGTTCACCTCTCGTTTGCTTTTAAAACAGTATTGATTAGGTTTAGGTTAAAGTTTTAGTTTAGGGAGGTACGTTTTACTCATTGAAACCTCAATGACGTAAAACGACAACATTTCACTCGCTTTTGGCGCCCCCCGCTGGAAATTTCGCTCGGAAACTTCAGCCAAATGTGTAATGAAGCACGTTATTTCTATTTGCGATGTGTAGTGCTCACAAGGCACTTAAGAACTGATGATATTTAATGTAATTGACAGCTTGACAGCCCCGGTCGATATTCACTTTCATTGTATGCAAAATATCAGCTTGTACTTTCTTGTAAAATTCTCTTTTCATGTTCAAAGAAAGAAAGTCATATGGGTTTGAAACAACATGAGGGTGAGTTAATTTTTGGGTGAACTATTCCATTAAAAGTGACTTCCGAATTACCGAACTAATTTAAGCATCATTACAGTTCTAAACTTTCAATGGCAGCTGGAAATGCTCCAAGGGTTATTGGTGTCCCATTGACTGAACCTCCTGTCAATGAGTTAATAAAATATGCATTTCTGTTGACTGAATTACATAATTTACAACTAAAAATGCAACTTGCTTTTGGCGCCACTCTGTGGACATTTTCCCTGTCACACGTGCCTATCCCTTCAACAACAATTCCAGCTTCGGCCACTGGGGGGCAGTGATACAAATTTCTGGAACCACAGACCGATTTCAGCAGCAGAACTTTCAACCTCATTCTGATCAGTCTGAACTGAGTGTCATATTGAATTCTAACTTTTAGGTAAATACATATTCATCTATATCTTTAATTTATATTAAAATCTTGAGTATAATTTAAACTAATTTCTAACTTTTATGCTTAATGTGTTCTGTGTGCTTGTCTGTGGCTTACATGTTGATTAGTCAAAATCTATGATGTACAGCCTGAAGGGAAGTCACGACTTGGGAATGTCCTGAGGAGAAACATAAATCCGCGTCTACACCATGATGGGTTTTAGCTGCGGGCTGTATGACCTTTGATTGAATGTCCGTCTCTACACAGCACCCTAGAGTCCTTGAAACCCAGCCACTGACATGTGCGTGAAGGTTTATTTGTGTAGAAGTCACAAAACTTTGTGACGTCTGAAATCTTTAGTAAACCTGGTCAGTTTGGTGAAACCTGTACAGGGGAATATTGACCATCTCACAGGCAACAGGAAAAGGGCATTGCACCAAAAGAAAGATCACATATTAAATCTCTATAAAATCTCAGTGCAGCAATTAAAATGAATAGAGAAAAAAGACCCCCTAGATGTCTATGACCTTAGATATCTTATACATACAAAAGGCAGACTGAACTTTTAGAGATATTACTTGCTATGTCAAGAAACCACGCATGCTTAAACAATATGCTAATAATCATAATTTAGAAGTACATAGCATAAACATCTTGACCAAGTGTGACCTTATGTATGTTTGTGAGTGTGTATTGAGAATGATTGATTGATATCAGAACTAATCTTTTATACTTCGTCCACCATCTGCTCCAAGTCCAATAAATCACTCCAAACATTGAAGTGTAACACATTTACATTTATGCATTTGGCAGACACTTTTATCCAAAGTGACTTACAGTGCACTTATTACAGGGACAATCCCCCGGAGCAACCTGGAGTTAAGTGCCATCCTCAAAGACACAATGGTGGTGGCTGTGGGGATCGAACCAGCAACCTTCTGCTTACCAGTTATGAGCTTTAGCCCACTACGCCACCATGTTACTTAAGTTACTTAAAAACAGTAATGCACTGCAAATTACTAATTATTTCTCTAAAATTCTTATCAGATTACTTTAATAATTTACTTAATTGAAAAAAGTAATCCATTACTAATTACTCCTTCATTATGACTCCTCATGGGTCCATAATTCATATTCATATAATGTAGTTAAATTAAGTAATTAAAGTAATTAAAGTAATTAAATTAACTGAAAATCATACATTTGAATCTGAATGCCCCCCAAATGCAAATGAGACCTTCATTTGCAAATATTTTTTTATGTATTCAAAAATAACACAGAAAGAAACATCTGTTTGTTTTATACATGTTTTATTCTGATACTATTGACGTCGCATTGCAAGCATGGTGCGCCTGCACAAACAAGTGGGCGCCATCTCACCATCATTTCTATCAGTTTGATGTTATGAACCGGTTTGACCGGCTTGACCGGTTCATAACAGGGACCATCTGAAAAGTTCACACATTGTGCTTAAACGTGCTAAAACTGTGGAGGGTGCAGTAAGGGACCATCTGAAAAGTCCAAACATTGTGCTTAAACGTGCTAAAACTGTGGAGGGTGCAGTAAGGGACCATCTGAAAAGTCCAAACATTGTGCTTAAACGTGCTAAAACTGTGGAGGGTGCAGTAAGGGACCATCTGAAAAGTCCAAACATTGTGCTTAAATGTGCTAAAACTGTGGAGGGTGCGGTAAGGGACCATCTGAAAAGTCCACACATTGTGCTTAAATGTGCTAAAACTGTGGAGGGTGCAGTAAGGGACCGACTGAAAAGTCCAAACATTGTGCTAAAACTGTGGAGGGTGCAGTAAGGGACGATCTGAAAAGTCCAAACATTGTGTTAAATCTGTGGAGGGTGCAGTAAGGGACCATCTGAAAAGTCCAAACATTGTGTTAAAACTGTGGATGGTGTGGCAAGGGACTGTCTGAATAGTCCAAATATTGTGCTAAAACTGTGGAGGGTGCAGTAAGGGACCATCTGAAAAGTCCACACATTATGTTTAAACATGCTAAAACTGTGGAGGGTGTGGTAAGGGACCGAATGAAAAGTCCACATATTGTGTTTAAACATGCTAAAACTGTGGATGATGTGGTAAGGGACCGACTGAAAAGTCCACATATTGTGTTTAAACATGCTAAAACTGTGGATGATGTGGTAAGGGACCGACTGAAAAGTCCAAACATTGTACTTAAACATGCTAAAACTGTGGATGGTGTGGTAAGGGGCCGTCTGAAAAGTTCACACATTGTGCTCAAATGTGCTAAAACTGTGGAGGGTGTGGTAAGGGACCGTCTGAAAAGTCCGCACATTGTGCTTAAACATGCTAAAACTGTGGAGGGTGCGGAAAGGGACCATCTGAAAAGTCCACACATTGTGCTAAAACTGTGGAGGGTGCGGTAAGGGACCGTCCAAAAAGTCCACACATTGTGCTTAAACATGCCAATTGTGTCAGTTGTGTCAAATAGTCTCAATGAAATTTGCGTCGGAGAGCAATACATATTGTATTATTCTTACCCTGCCATAAATCTCCTTTGAAATATTCCTCAGCACATGCCTGAATATATCGCTCATGTGGCTTCCGAACAGAAGTCTAAAAATATTCATTTGTATTGAATATCTATTCTTAAAACAGGCAAAACAATATACTAGGTCTTCAAGATGAATTAAGCCGACATCATTCATAAAAAACTGTACAGCCAGTCAAGCGGAATGTTTTAAACATATGTGCCTTCGAGCACAAACGCATGGCGGGAAAATGCTAAAATAGGACTAAAAATAAATTTTGCACTAGTTTTGCTCATTTTTCTCCTCCTGGAGAACAGACAGCTGTAACATCACGGGATGTGGAAGATGAGTCACCGATCAGATGCCAGCGGTACCAGCGGGGTTGCAATACCACCAAGGAAGTGAATGCTGCGTAGCTTACCGATGCATCATGCACATTTTTTTAAATTAAATGTATTTCGAGTTTTGTCACATTTTGTTGCCTCATGATGAAGTGATGTGTGTGTGTGTGTGTGTGTGTGTGTGTGTGCGCTAGTTGGTTATGGTTACTTTTGAACCATAATAATTAGCCTGTGTTTGGCTCTTCAAAACTCTCTTATCCAACCGGCAAAGTCACATTTTGCCCTTTCGTGCCCTCGCTCATTAAACGTGGTGTAAGCCTATGTTTAAATCCAGTGAATGACACGGATGTGTGAGTGTGTTTTTATAAGCTCGTGCTGGGTTTGTGTGACACGTTCAGCCCATGGGAGGGTAATTGGCTAATGGCATTTAACACACGCTTCAGAATGAGATGATGAACACAATGCACTGTGGGATACCGAAGCACAACGCCATGCTGGGAGTTACTCATAAACTTTGCCAGTCTACACTGGATGTTAGCGGCACGTTGTGACGCATCAAAACTAAACCACTCCCATTATAAAGAATAAAGCTGTCTACACTGGAAGCATTGGTAACACTTTAAGGGTCCATAATAATGCACAAGTTAAAGCATGAATAAGACAATAATAATGCACTGAATGTAGAGTAAGGCTATCTCAGCCATAATTTACAATTTATTAAACATCTTATTTTTGAGTATAAAGTAATGCAATTAATGCTTTATTTCAGATATCATATATCAGATTTACTAAACAATATGCAGCCAGTAATTAAAGGTGCTCTCAGTAATGTTTGTGTGATATCGGACCTACAGTGACACCTAACAATTCAAAATCAATAGTTTTCAGTTTCAGATGCCATTGTAGAAATGTAGTATTCACAGTCAGCCATGATTAATATAATCCAATAGAGTGAAAGTGTCCAATCTCAAGGCGGTTACTGAGATTAAGCGAGTAGTATTCGGCTGGTCATGTGATTCCAATATGGCCGCCCCCATGTGTGGACCCTCTCCATGTAGAATAAAACAGCTGGTCATATGATTCCAATATGGCCGCCCCCATGTGTGGACCTTCTCCATGTAGAATAAAACAGCTTTTATAAGGTTACTGATATCACTGGAGTCTGCATCATGTGATTGCTCGTTATTCTACACCTATGTTTCAAAAGTGACTTTAAATCACTTTAAGAGTAAAACTTTTTAACGAGGAAAAAAATAGCTGAAACATAAAAAATTTTTGTCCTAACTTTGCAAACATGTAATTCTGGTTCTGTTTACTCAACCTCACTTTAAAGCATCTCATTTTATTCCACTAGGTGGTAGAAATCACTAGGAAAACATTTATTGTTTCTCTATCACATTCCATCACAATATACTGATCTAAATGTAGGTGGCGCTGTAACACATTTTATCCCTCACAGAAGTGCTCGTCCATTGACATTCAGTCTATTTTTCAGTCCAAGCACCACCCTCTTTGTTATATTGAATATCTCAGCCTCTGAGTGGACTAGAAGCTCAATCTAGGTGTCATTAGAAAGCTGAGATCCTCCCCTTTGTGATAATATAAACATTTGATCATCAATAGTCGAAAACTGTCTAATGATTTGTTTGTTCTTTTCCTGCTGGATGGCATATTTTGTTCTGGACGTCTAAAATCTAACATTGGATTATTCAGTCAAGCAAACTCAGAGGTGAGTAATAAATGGCACATTGTTTAGAGATCTTCCTATGGTAAAAGCAGATATAAAGTTTTTTGCTATTCGGGGCTTACAGCAGCAGTTATTGAAGCATAAAAATTAGATGTTTGTATTTGAAGACTTCTGTGATATTATGGCAATGTTAACTGTACAGCCACATTCCTGAAAATGAGAGCTTTCATTTGATATATGATTTGTCCATTTATGTGCTAAGGACTTTTATAGTCAATATTTCTACCCCATTACACATCAATGATTTGAGGATTTGTGTTTTATTTGACTTATTTTACTAAATGTATTTTATGCAGATTCTAAGCATTCAAATAACACCTCATTTGCATGACTTATGTTTTAAGCATAAACGTTTTTCACAATATAGCCCCACCCCCTTTGGACCCACCGGAATAATTGACAGCATTTATGGCATAATATTGATTACCACCAAACCAAGCTTTTGCTTTTATAAAAAAGCTCTTACATTAATTATTCTGTATTATTTGAGCTATAAAGCTGTTAAATCATCATTTTTACAGTCATTTTAGGGTTTTAGGGTTTGTTGACTTTACATTGTCATGGCAACAAAGTTATAAATTGGCTTTAACGTTACACAGAAAATATTAGTAAGTGATTTTATCACACTAAAATAATAAAAACTTAATTGATCATACAGTTGCAGAGTTATTAGTGTTTTTTTAGTTGTAGCGCCCCCTATGAATGTCCTGAAAAAAAATATTGTTTATGTCTTGTGTCTATACTTTACATTTTTACTTTTAATAAATTTGAATGGATAAAGATTGGCCCCCATTCACTTCCATTGTAAGTGCCACACTGTCACCCAGATTTTTTAAAAGAAAAGGAGGGACGAGTCAAACTAAATTTTTGTGGTTATCAGCATTATGCCACAAATGATGTTGATTGAGCTTAACTTGTATTGAACCCGGAATATTGCTTTAATTACATTACTTTCTACACAAATTGAAATGTTTAATAAGTTGTATATTATGGTTAAGGCAGCTTTACTCTTTGTTAATAATTAACATTCAGTTAATTATTAATTACTCTCTTATTCATGCTTAACTAGTGCAAACTTAAGTGTTAACTTCAGTTGACGGATGGCCCAACCAAAGCTTCAGCCATTTTTTTATCCTGTCAGTCTGAAATAAAATTTACTTTCGAATATCATGTGGGATTTTTTTTTTAGTTTGTTTTTGGCCATGAGCTGTATTTGTTATATATTTAAATAACTTGTGATCTCTAATAATTAAGAACATTTTTATGCCAAAGGACTTCAGTTGAAAATAAAGGATAATACCCAGTTATTCACCCATTAGACCGATGCTTCGATGGTAGCACGTTCTGTCAGTCTTGTACTCTGACAAAAATAACTAGTAATTTTTATTTTGCAAGTTTTTTGCAACACAGCTTTAACTGTTTATCATTTTATTTTTTAGCCCCTTTTCTCCCTATTTGGAATGCCGAATTCCCACTACTTACTAGGTCCTTGTGGTGGCGCTGTTACTCACCTCAATCCGGGTGGCGGAGGACAAGTCTCAGTTGCCTCCACTTCTGAGACCGTCAATCCGTGCATCTTATCATGTGACTCACTGTGCATGACACCGCGGAGACTCACAGCATGTGGAGACTCATGCTACTCTCCACGATCCACACACAACTCACCACACGCCCCATTGAGAGAACCACTAATCACCACCACGAGGAGGTTACCCAATGTGACTCTACCCTCCCTAGCATCCGGGCCAATTTGGTTGCTTAGGAGACCTGGCTGGAGTCACAGCTCGCCCGATTCAGGGTGTTTAAAGAAACCTTGGATCAACTTTTCAAACAAATTCCCAACCAACCTCCTGGAATGGTTACCACTGCCAGAGGCGGGGGAGACCCCTACCATCCACCCAAAACGTGGTGGGGCGTTCCGTCCACCAGGGGCCCAGAGGACTGCCTCCGATCCACCCGGGGAGATGTTCGTGATTCCGCACACCCAGCCCCTAATCAGGCTAATCAAGCCTCAGAGTAGGATAAATGCTGACTGGAAGCTGCAGTGGGACAGAGAGGGAGTTTTACAGACAGCTGTCCGACACCTTTATGTTTGTGTGTTTGTCTTTTTGTTTCAGTTTTAGATTAATCTATTATTTATATCGTCAAGCCTGTTCTCGCCTCCTCCTTTCCATTAATCCCTGTACATATATATTTTAAACTAATGGGGATGTGAATGCTAGTCCCGCATCTGTCCACATATCTCTCTAATTGTTCGAGGTAGGTGTGTGTGTGTGTGTGTGTGTGTGTGTGCTCTGGGAGTTGTCTTGTGTTCATTACTGCATAAGAAGGAGGAAAGGTCAGACCCCATGAGTCCACATGTCTGATTGTGACTCGAACAAACTGAAAGCATGTTACCTCGCACAAGGGAAAAACACATTTGTTTGTCTCAGTTAATGCACTATGCATTAAGATTAGGGCTGTCAATCGGGTACAATTGTTAATCAAATTAATTACATGGTGTGTCTATTAATTAATCGAATTAATTGCATATATAAATATTTGTCCTATTTAGGTCGCTGTGTCAAGTCAGTCGTTAATCTCTGCTGTGAGTGGTCATGATTTCCCACATAGATTGCTAAATTTGTTTATTTTTTGTTGAGTTACTCCTCTAAATTAATTCTGACATAATGTACTTTGTGTGTGTGTGTGTGTGTGTGTGTGTGTGCGTGTGATTTTTCTTGCATGACCCATAATACAGTTTCCAAACTGCATTTTACACAATGTTATGGTATTGACCAGTTTCCATGGAAACAAGTTACCACATTGCTAGGTGTTTCTTCAACTATGGACACTTTTGGCCCTGTGGATTTTAGTCATTGCAAAATCTCCACTAAAACGAAGTTATTTTGAAGCCATTTTCTCAGTTTCAGTGTTGGCATGGGGAATATGTTTTGTCATTGTAAAGCAGTACAGCTAGCTGCTGTGAGTCCACACAGACACAGTCAATCTTCATTCTGAATAATGTACAGTAACAGACTATCATTGTCTTCCTTGTCCTTGACTTTTACTAAACGGTCTCATTTTTGTGCTCACTATTTCAGGCTATTCATAGTCACTGAAGGCATTTATGATGATTGAGGATCACACTGTGCTTCGGGTGATTTTATAAGATTGTTATTCTTGGCTGCAGAGTATAAACATAGAGCTGTTAAAGGACACTGAAGATTTCAGCAACCAAAGGCAGATTTCTGGATTTTGGCAATTCTGTTTGGTGACGCTAGAAGCTTCAGCTTAAGGACAATGACCCGGATAAGTTCATACATGTGGATAAAAACACAAAGTGAGAATATGATTAAAGTATGGAAAGGCAATAATGTCTAAAGTCTGAAGTCTCAAGAAAGAAAGCAGATTAAGGGACTGACAGTTAGAGAAAGAGAAACTGTTGAAGAAGTGAGAGAACTTGCCTCTGGTTAAGGTCTTGGTCATTAGAGCTTGCTTCTTCTCTCTGAGTGTTGTACCATTGACATTTCCACCAAAATGAGTCTTTATTCATTTATACTGTCCTTCGAAAGGTTAACTATCCCATTGTATCTCAAATCCTCCTCCTTACTGTCCTGAGACGACTGTTGTCTTATAACAAAGCTTCAATGACAGAGCTGTGCAAACCTACTGTAGGAATAGAGCAACACAGTAGGCTTATGGAGGTAAAAATAAATCCCATATATTTTCTCCATAGAGAAACAGATTTTTTTAACAAATAATGCCTAAACTTTCATGAGCTCTGAGGTTGCAAAGCAATGATAAAAGCTTCTGTCAAAGTCAGTGTTTAATAGCTGCACTATTATATTGTGAACTGCACTAGTGTAATCCCAACCTGGTCTCATTGAAATACGTTACTATACCTACATTTTTGCAATAATAATTCTTACGTGCCCCTTACTGCTGTAATTACCTACTGCACTCGGTCAGCAGCCGAATCACAGCAGTGCTGATGTAGGGCCATATCGCACTCTTGCTTGTGTGATATTACTTCCGGTCCTCGATTCTGATTGGACGAGAGACGTTCCATGAGCACTGATGGTGTGACAGCATCATCACTCGGACGCTTCACTGTGTGTGTATCACTCCGCTTGTGTTTGTGCTGTTCTAAACTAAAGAGTAAGAGCAGTGCATATCTGTTAGGAGTTACTGTCTTTATTTTTGAAATGTCATATGTTAGCCAGCAGGTGGTGGCAAAATATCATTTTTGTGTGTGATATGAGCCAGTTGGTAGTGAGCCACTACATTACTTTAGCTAGGACATTGTTTTAAATGGCTTTAAATGAACAATTTCAGGATTAAGGCTCATTGCAGCTGAGAGACACAAAGGACTGTTTGATTACAGAACTCGAGGTGCTTACCAAGTTTCCACATGGGATACACACTGTTTAAAAATGGCAGAGGACATCGTTGTTTCTATAGTGAGCGACTCTTGCGTGCCTACCCCAAAAAGGGAGTAATACCCCCGCTTGGGTGCTATTTTTCCACTGATAAAGCTGATCTTCAGAACGCTGACAGCATCTCTGCTTGGGAGTGGCAACAGGTGATCTCACATGCTCCGTCTCTCTCTCTCTCTCTCTCTCTCTCTCTCTCTCTAACACACACACACACTATTTATAACTATTTAATCATTATATATTTAATTATTAATGTTATAGGAAGGGCTTTCTCAGCAAATAATTAAGTATGCGAATAATTGTGAATAATTTGACAGACCATGTGATAAATTCAATAAAACAATTTAATGGATTGACAGCCCTAGTATTAACCTTAAAAACCTTATCTGTTTAGGATAAAAGTTTTTTACTCTCTTCAGTGCCACACAGTGGACATTTCACCATGAAACTGCCCCGATACGTGTAATGAACCACGTAATGAAATTTTGCAAAAATGTCGCCAAAGTCACAGAATTTTCCTGAGTCGGGCAGTATAATCCTAAAGGGAGATCAACCAATCACAGAAGTCACTATTACCAAGGAAACTGAAATCATGGAAACATAACCCAAAAACTCATTTTTGAGTATTTAATTTTCTCTTAAAAGAACAGATTTTTTAAAGTATAACTTTTTGCCTCATATCAAAGTTTGTAAAGTTGTGATTCATCCTGTAGCTGGTTGGTTTGGTTCATGGTTTTATTGAAGAATTTATTAAAATCCCTGTGAAGAAAATGAATGAGAAATAGACTTTTGAAGCCAAGTCCATTGAAAAAGAAGGCAGTCACTCAAAATACTCTCCATCTATATGTGCTTTAAAATCAATGGCAGTGAAATGAGTGTCAGTGTTAGCATGTGTGTATTACATGCAATAATATCTCTTCATTTGCTCTTCATTTTATTGCATTGACCCAAGGATTTTATTGACTTGGACTTTCAGAGGCCTTAAAAAATATTGACTCTGCAATAACAGTATATTACATTTAGATATATTTAAAATGGTGCTTTCAGCTGTGTGTACAGTAGAATGACTGTGTGCAACTTTACAGTACACATACATTTTTTTTTATTGAAAAATATCCCGCATTTTTGGTTTATTGTATTGTGATTGAAAAAAACAACCCAACACCTCTTCAGCCGCTGTCCTGCCCACAATTACTGTCTCATTGTTGAGTTTTATGTGATATTTCTGACAATGTTAAACATAATAGCCTGGGGAAAATGTGATAATTTGGAATTTTGCATCATTCAGCACTTTCTAATAATAGTAGTCGAGCGGTTCATCCAGGAAGGTTAATGTGCGCGCACACACACACACACACAAACAGACACACACACACACACACACACACACATTCCCACTGAATGTGTGTGTGAACACTGAAATGACACATTTGATGTGAGATTATTAGATTAAAATCCTCATATCTTTTAATATAAAGGAATTTGAGAGACTCGCACAAACATCAGAAATCAAGCGCATGTGTTCTAGCAGACGGTGTCATAACTTTAATAATGTCACCTGGAGGCAGGTGACAGAAAGAAGAGACGAAGACAGACGGGGAGAAAGAGAAACAGAATTTAAGGGAACATTGTAACATATTTCATTCTGATGACAGATTTCGGCCATACAAAGAGTGCAAATGACTTTACTGTTATTAGTCCCATCTGGATTTCACTTATAGATAAATTTGCCATTAACAGAGTCCAAAGTTTTTCTATTATTTACTGATAAATGACACCATGTGTATTGTCGTATTGAACTCGTTTACTTGTGATTGGTTAATGGCCAATTTTATTTCCGGCTGTTTGTCAGAGGATTGTACAAATAGTTGTAAATGCAAATGCTTTTACATGCTGTATGCAAAGGTTTTTAATACGTTGATATTGTATATTTCAGATTCTGTCTAAACATACAGAAATGTATGATAAAATACCTTCAAATGTGATCAGCATAGAGAGAAAGATTGAGACTGAGTTAAAGAGTCAGAAAGTAAATTAGAGACTCTTCAGAAATATTTGGTTTATACCTTCACCAAACATAAAATAGCATTTTCAATGAAGCCAAACACTCTTTGGTTCAATTTCAGAGCGAATTCCCAAAGACCGCTTGATTCCTTCAGATTTTCAAAGCTTTTTAGTCTCTGGATAAAACCCAATTGTGTACCAACTGTATTTTAAGATGTTTAATCGAACACTAATGTGTATGCATGTCTTTGCTTCTATTGATTCATGTGTTTTCCCTGAGGACTGAAAGAGTTCATAGACTGAGATTTTATTTCTTTGGTTTAGAGATAAATTTGGACCCACAGGGTGGCTGTGGTTCAGGTGGTAGAGCGGGTCGGCTGCCACTCACAGGGTTGGTGGTTTGATTCCCGGCCCACATGACTCCACATGCCGAAGTGTCCTTGGGCAAGACACTGAACCCCAAGTTGCTCCCAATGGCAGGCTAGTGCCTTGCATGGCAGCTCTGCCGTCATTGGTGTGTGTGTGTGTGTGTGTGTGTGTGTGTGTGTACTATTCAATGATGATTTAAAGTAATATATATGCAGTAGAAATTGTGTCATATGTGTTGTTTACATTCTGAATTCATGATGCTAATGTGCTAACCCGCTATACGCGGCTGTAATATGCGCTGGTTAAACTTTATTATTGCAATTGATGATGACACTGATATTACTGCAAAGATGGGTGTATAAAAGAGTTTTAGTTGACAGAATACAAACAAAAGAATGATGATAAGAGAGGCATATCTTTCTTTGGGCATATGCGTGAATGGCTTTCGACTGCTGAAATGGGCACTTGTGAAAATGTCTCTACGCAATGATCGTGCAGATGTAGGTAAGCTTGCGTCAGCTCGCTAAAAACTCAGCACACCAGTAGCGGTTCTAGCTTGTTTGGTGAAACCCGCTTCAACACGCCCACAAAGTTGTTGACCGGGGGGGGGTGCGGGGTATGGGGTGGTGGTGATTCCAAATGAGAACGTCCCCGAAGTTTTTGACCAGGGTTGGGGTATGGGGTGGTGGTGGTGATTCTAAATGACAAGCCTCGTGACGCCCCCCCACCTCAAGATGCCGCCCTGGGCGACTGCTGATGTCGCCCATGCCTAAATCTGCCACTGAAGCACACCGGTGTGTTCATGTTGACTGATTTTGACTGACTGAACAACTTAAACAGAATTAGCTGTCGACCTCAAAGTGGGTGGAGCTCCAGGTCACACTGACCAAGGATGTGGACCAATGGCAGTAAGAAGGAGTTTAGCAGCTGGTAAAAAGTTTTCCTAAACATTCATTTTGGCAAACTGTTACAAACCACCTAAAACAAACTCAAAAGCTTATTTGGGGCAGATTTTGTTCTAAATGACTTCATATACATTCATTTTTAGATTTCATAGGAAGTACGGAGGGGCCTTTAGTTTAGGGTTTTTCCAAAATCCCTAAATCTAGTAGAAAATTATCAGTTGTATCTTCACCTAAGTTTTGAAGCTACTTCCAACAATTTTGGCACAGACTTTCAGACAGTTCTGACTTGGGTTGCTGTGACTTTTCTAAATGATTGGACTTGTACTTTTTCCATAACTGGTCATTGAAAATCCCAAGAATCCCATAGACTTACATTGATGGATTGATCAAATGAGCTAAGACTACGGCCACATACAGACTAATTCGTTCAAAGTTCAGTTTCTTAATGCCATTATTTTCCAAAGATATGTTTTTTTATATATATAATTTTGTCAAGGTGATAAGAAACCTGGAGGCTGACAAGATTCCTACATTTCATTTAAAGTGGCCACTGCTTCATTATCGTCACAATCAGTTTCTCATTGCTTGATAAATATTTCTTGCACAGCCTTGCTGTTACACTCTATTTATCTTCTGTAAGATACTTAGATCCTCATTCCAGAAACTTTATAAAATATAAAATCTGAAGAGTCTCAGAATCTGTTTGACATGCTTTTCTAAAGTGTGTGTATTAATGGGTGCCAAACCTACATTCTCTGCACTCGCTATCAGCAGCTGCCCATCTGTGTTCTCCAGTGTATTGAGCTGCTCTTTGATTATCATGTTGCTCTGTAATAAAGAATGAACAGCAGAGGGGAGTGATGATGAGTTCACGCTGTGGAGTAACCTCACACAAGTTCAGAATGAATAAAAACTCAATCACACACAGCTTTCAAGAAGACAACTTATCGAGGCGGGCTTTGAAAGAAATTGAAATGAGCACATTAGGAGAAAATTGATGAATGGGTTATCGAGCAAAGCTGGTCATAGTATACAAATGTACAAAAAGCACTTAAGTTTCGACAGAAGTATTGTGCATTGTGGCGGCAGGGCTTAGTACAATTAAAAATGGTGATTAGCATTTTTTCCTGGGAACATTCAATTTGAAATGTATTTCTTCTCATATTGACTTAAGATGGCGTGTCAGAAACGTATTGTGTCAGATTTATCTCCCTGTTAATTTGGTGACAATAAGTCAAAAGTTTTCACCTTAAAACAGTCTTTTTACCTAAATTAAAGCCACTGCCCCCCCATGGCCGAAGTTGGAAGTGTTTTTAAACATATGACCACATGTAAGCTCCAATTTATTGCTGGAATGACCACAGGGTGGCGCCAAAAGCGAGTTGTAAAGTGTTTAGTTGTAAATTATATAATAGAGTAAACAGTAATGCTTATTTTATTAACTCTGTCCCCAATCTTAAACCTGACCATCAGTAGAGGGGAAAATACAGCCTTAGAGGGAAAAATATTTCTATCGGGAAGACACACAGGCTTCAGTGTGGTTTAAGATGCCATTTATTTAAGGAATATAAAACAGAAAAGTAATGTCTCTCTTTGGCGGTCCGAGGGAGTTGTACTCGGAACCGTCATATCCTGCCGGAGATAGGAGGCAGGGGCGAGGAGCCTACCCCCATGCGGGACGGGGCTCAACAGGTGGTGGTGGGGTGGTGGAGGTTGCCGTGTTAGCACACTGAAACAGCAATGTGATCGATTGTGAGCAGACTTATAAAAGCAACGGCTTACCTGCGATTGGCTAGGAATTACCCAGCTAATGGTGCGATGATGTACAGCTGCTAGTCTTCCCGCTAGAACTACGCTGCGCTCACATAAACTCAGAATAGCGCTTGTCATTATGCAAATGCGATTACTTCCTGGTTTCAATGCAGGTCACGAGCCAGGTCTGTAACACTGCTGATGCTATGCGTAATCAGTCGCTCCACATGAGAAGGTAAACACATTTGAACTAATGCAAAATTATCGAATGGGAAATTCCGCTTGTCAGTAACTCGTCAAATTGGGGTTGATCGTTGACAAATGTGCCTATTTCAGCCATTTTGACGATGGTTGCAGTCCTAACGACAAAAGCGGGGCATGTTTCATACAACAACCATTTGTTTAAGGACTGGGATGCAGTTAATGGCATGACACACACATACGGCCTAACCCTAAAAAACACATCAACACCAGAGTAAATAATGCAGTAAAGCTATAAAGCATTTCTCATTATTTATTAATGGTGGAATCAGTGCCCTGTCTCCAGCTCTGCTGACATCACTACTACACTACAGCACTGATTGTGGGGTGGCAGATTAATGGGGTCCTTTAAAATGAAAATTTAAAGGAGAGAAATCAATATTAATACATTTATATATATATTGCACCAATAAGTGCGGATATTTTGTCCAGTGGAAACACATTTGACAGTAAAGCATTGATTTTGCATTGGGATACAGGTGTACATTCATATCGATATTACCAATGATAACATATTTTAAAACTTCATTAACACCACTGATCTATAATACAGAACTGTATTGCTGACGAAATGGTAAACTGCCAACAGGCAGGAAAGCCACTGGGAAGTGTTTGATGTAAAATTTCACATTTTAGAAATAAAATTGGTGACTGAATGGCTAATGCTCTTTGCAATGAGAAGTTTGGATGTTTCAGCATACAAATATGGTATCACAGTGTCTTCAATGTTATCATCCGCAGGACAAGGAGATTATTTCCAATTCATGGCTTTTCAGTTAACATTTTATTAAAGGTATTTTATTAACTGTAATATTTCTGTATTTATGATAGCTTTGTGTCGTACTTTTGTTAATCGACGATTACTAGCTGTTACTAGCAATATGGTACCGAAAACCCAGCTAGCTTTGAACCTGAAGGCTAATTTTGTTCTATATTATCTTTTAGCAATATTTAGAGGAGCTAGCACAAGCTGTCTAATCTGTCAAATGGCTTTCTGCCACCAATTACTAAATAACTTGTATAGGATTAAAAAGTTTTGACAGTGGGACTGAGTGGCTATACATGGTCAAACTGGTTTGTTATGAAAAATAATAGCCAATAGCAATTCTACAATACGTAGAACTACCATATAGTTGCAATAAATTATATTCACTCACTCCCCTAATATACTGCATACCAAACTTTATTATTTGTAGGATATTTTGTTTATTACACACAAACACACACACACACACACACACACACACACACACACACACACAGTGTGAAGGCTCAGGTCTATATTTAGAGTGCTAATTAACTCTTGTTTTCTCATCTGCTGAGACGTCACGTTGCGTACTCTTGACACATTGCATAGTCTCTCTCTCTCTCTCTCTCTCTCTCTCTCTCTCTCAGCTTCACTTTACACTTGAAGATCAACATACTCTGGACAGAGTAGTCTATTTTTTCAATAATTCTATTAGGGGCTGTTCATACAGGACAACATTTTTGTGGATAGGCCTACTATTTGACTGTTAAGACATGTCTTGTGTCATGAGAGCAGCTTTTTTAAGACTCAAGTTAAAGAGCCCATATTTTGCTAATTTACAGGTTCATAATTTTATTTTGGGGATCTACTAGAATAGGTTTACATGGTTTAATGTTAAAAAAAACACATTCTTTTTCTCATACTGTACATTGTTTTCCCCATCTCTTCTTCCTTTGGCTCAAATGCTCTGATTTACCTCCTGTCTCTTTAGAGCCCCCCTTTCCGAAAAGTCCTGTTCTGCTCTGATTAGTCAGCTGGCCGAGTCTGTTGCGATTGGACAAACGCATAGAGCGTGTGTTGGAAATGTAACGCCCTTTACCATAACCGAGTTTTAGCTCCCGAGTCTTAGCGAGCAGCTGTAAACACTACTGTAACTATGGTAACAGTGCCGTCGGTTTTTGCCATACCAGCTCTAGCCCGAGTCCGATAATGAATGAAATAATGAAAGTTTGGATGAACAAGCTGATCGACCTGAACCCCCTTCGCAAGCATGACTTGAGCAGGACATTTCACTGTGGTAAGTTTGAATTTCGTAGCTTTCTTACAAGTACACTTTTGATTATTGTGAACCTAACAAAGCTTCAAGTAAAAGACACATAGTGCATATAAGTTAGCCATCTTTTGCTGGAATGGCAGATATGAACGGAGAACAGAGGCTTACTCCCCGTTGGACATTACTGGGGTATTAGAGAGTTAGTGAACAAGTTAGCCGTGGACGTTAGTGGCCGAAACATTACAGCTTGTAATTATATAATTATAAAAGACTCCTGAAATCGACCATTTTGCAACACAGTTTTAGGTAAAAGCCGGCCCACAGCTGAATAGTAAACCCTTACCAAAACAATAACATTACATAGCAAGTTAGACGAGCATCACTGTGGATTGCAGACATAAAAGGACAGTTTGTGTAAATAAATAAATATCTACACTTGATCACTATTCATGATAGTAAGAACGACAAACAATGTACATAATTCTACACAATTGTAGGTAAAAGTGGGCCCACAGATGATTAGCAAATCTATTTAAACACAGTAACATTAGCTAGTAGGTTAGCAGAGGCCTATAACTAGGTGTACACCAAAGCTACAACACAAAACTCTGCATTTTAACTCTCGGTAGCAGATAAATCCACTAATAATCAAGCACACATACAGGTTGTGACCCTGCAGTGACAGATTGTCCCAACAAAGTGGGAAATGCATTATCTTTCAGGAGTAACCGGTTGTGGTTGTACTGCTAAATAATTAAAATAAATTTGAACCACTGATTCTTCACTTTGTCTGCCTTTGGAAGTGCAAACAAAGAGGCTTTATTTTCACAGTGAAGAAAACAGCGTCCTCTCCACATGGCGACAACACTAACCCAACACATCCTGGTCTTGGCTATAACTATGTTTATTTTAGTGCGGGCCAAAGTAGCCCTTAGGCAGGCATCATGCAAATGTGTTACATAGTGACGTAGATACTTTATGGAAGACATTGGTGAACTACAAACAGCCCGTTTCTTGTAGTTCTTGAGCAGTGTTGTCTGTAGAAGAGAATAACTCCCTTTTGCGTAGACTTTGTGCTTTGTAACTTTGCAGACCTTTTACATGCACAGAGAGCTATGTTACACACTAAAGGAGAGGTAAAATACCAAAAAGCATAATAGAGCCTCTTTAAAAGAACTTTTAAAAACACATCAATCACCAGCGTTCATTTTCACTTGTTGCACTGGGTCTAGCTTTTTTTAATGCATAACACGGAGATACAATTTAATGCATGAACAGCCCTTTAGGCAGTCAACTTTGGTACACTGAATAACCACTTTTCCACTATTGGGCTAGTGTTAGCCAGGGATATCACCTGACATGACTTATCGAAATTCTGCCTTTGACATTAACCCCAATCCCCAGTTGGCCTCCTTTGGCCCAAGGGTAATTGCCATTCACCATAAAGGCCATTAGCCTTTGGCCCCGAGGAGGCACAATGAAGCCCCGGAAGTAACAGTGTGAACGCAACTGGCCCTGGCACGCTCTAACACGCCCTCTTTTGGCCCGATAGTGAAAATGCGGCTAGTGATTGCTCAGCGATGGTATGTGCAGCACTTTACTGGCTCTTTGGTACTGGAAAAACAAAATAGACAGAGAGAAAGTAGTCTCACATGGACAAACTTTTGACTAAGCATTGTCCATATTAAAGCTTATTCTGGCCAAGAACTGCCCACTTAGACAGGAAGCGAAGTCTGCCTGACGTGTGAAGCAATATCACAGATTGTATTGTTTCTAAGTGCCATTTTATGCAGTTATCTAAGATATACCACATATACTTCAGTTTTAACGCATACGCTAGCACATACAGGGCATAATCAATGACAAGTGCGATTCAGACGTTGCACTTTTCCCTCTAACATTACATTTTGACTCCACTGATGGTTATGTTTATGTTTGTGGTTTCGGTTGGACGGTACAGTTTATAAAATATGCATTCCTCATCACTTTATTACAGCATGTACAGCTGAAAAAACTAGCAGCACAACTTTGCGCTCACACGTGACCATACCCCCAACAACACTTACCGCTTTGGCCACTGGGGGCAGTGTTTCACATTTCGGTAAACACCGATTTATTTAAGAAGTATTAAAGAAAACTGTTTCAGATTTCACTGTGAGATCAATCTGGACTGAGACAACATTCTGCCTAACATCTCCTTTTGTGTTTCACAGAAGCAAGTAAACAATACAGGTCTGGTGCAACATCATTTTCAGGTGAACTATCCCTTGAAGTTTGTGAGTCACTACAGCAGGTGTTGTGACTGGCAACCTGGTCATGAGTAATAAAATTCAACATGAGACTGACAGCTGTGCGATCACACCTTCCACATGCCTGCTGACAAAAATACAATACAAGCATTCACTATATACACACACACACACACTTGTTTTTATATAATTGTGGTGACTCTCCATAGACTTCCATGCATTTTATGGATTTTATACCGACCTAACGATAATTTCTATCCCCTAACCCTAACCTACAGCCGTGGCAAAAAGTATTGGCAGTGACACAAATTTTGTGTATTTCAAAGTTTTCTGCTTCAGTTGTTGTGGTGTTGATTCACATTGTTTCTAGATTATTGTACAGAGTGATCAGATGCATTTTAATTCATTGCAAAAAGCTTCATTGGCCAAAAAAAATTACTTTATCACAAAAACCCAAATTTCACTGTTTTTTTGGCCCTGGCACAAAATGACCAGCTAACATAATTTCACTAAACATATCATCAGCACCTGGGAAAGTGTGAACGAGTACTAATCAGGTGAAATCACTCTATCATTCTGATTGGATTATAATTACAGACTGATTGCTATAAAAGGAGGGAAGAAGGGTTGCTTTGCATCAAAATGGCCTCACATGCAAGGAAATTGCTGCAAAGAATATTGCACCTGAAAGAACCATTTACCGGATCATCAAGAACTTCAAGGAGAGAGGTTCAACTGCAGTGAAGAAGGCTTCAGGACATCCCAGAGTGTCCAGCAAGCACCAGGACCGTCTCCTCCTGAGGTATCAGCTACGGAATCGTGTCACCACCAGTGCAGAGCTGCTCAATATTGGCAGCAGGTTGGTGTGAGGGCATCTGTATGCACAGTGAGGCAAAGACTTTTGGACAATGGCCTTGTGTCAAGAAGGGCAGCAAAGAAGCCACTTCTCTCCAAGAAAAATATTTACATTTATGCATTTGGCAGATGCTTTTATCCAAAGTGACTTACAGTGCCCTTATTACAGGTACAATCACCCCGGAGCAACCTGGAGTTAAGTGCCTTGCTCAAGGACACAATGGTGGTGACCGACAACCTTCTGCTTAACAATTAGCCACTATGCCACCATCACTCCAAACATCAAGGACAGACTGAAATTCTGCAGGAAGTACAAGGATTGGACGGCACAAGACTGGTGCAATGTTCTTTGCTCTGATGAATCTTCCGACTGTTTGGGACATCTGGAAAATTGTCCGGAGAATAAAATGTGAATGCTACCACGAGTCCTGTGTCGGGCCAACAGTGAAGCATCCTGAGACCATCCACGGGGTTGCTTTTCATCACAGGGAGTGGGCTCCCTCACAATTCTGCCCAAAAACAATGCCATGAATAAAGAATGGTATCAAAACGTCCTGCAAGAGCAACTTCTCCCAATGATCCAGGAGCAATTTGGTGATGATCCGTGCATTTTCCAGCATGATGGAGCACCATGTCACAAGGCAAGATTAATAATGAAGTTGCTCAGAGATCATTCCACTGAAAGTTTGGATCCATGGCCAGGCAACGTGTAACACTCAGCCTCTCTCCAAGCAGGTTACACCACAAATTATAATTCGAGGGGGAAAAAAAACCCCTTTTATATCTAAGTGTAAAATAAACTTGTTCACATTAAAAACAAAAAATAAACAACAAGATGGATGGATAACCACAAAGTGTATTAAATAAATCAAATCAAATCAAATCACTTTATTGTCACACTACTGTGTACACGAGTGCAACAGTAGGTGAAATTCTTGTGTGCAGTTCCGAGCAACATTGCAGTCATGACAGTGACGAGACATAAACCACTTTACAATAACAACATTTACACAACACAATTTACATAACAAATATACACATACTTGCACAACAATTTACATAACAAATGTACACAATACACACAATGTAAAATACACATACTCTAGATAAGGGTATAAATATATATACACTAACTGAAATGGGAGCGAGAATATATTGACAGAATGAGGATTAATAAAGTGCAGTGCTGATTGTAGATCGTGAGAGATCATGTGTTCAAAAGTCTTATTGCTTGTGGGAAGAAGCTGTCATGTAGTCGGGTGGTGCGGGTCCTGATGCTGCGATACCGCCTGCCTGATGGAAGCAGTGAGAGCAGCCCATGACTCGGGTGGCTGGAGTCTTTGATAATCCTCCGAGCTTTATTCACACACCGTCTGTTATATATATCCTGGAGGGAGGGAAGCTCACCTCCGATGATGTTTCTGGCCGTTCGCACCACCCTTTGCAGGTCTTTGCGGTTGTGGGCGGTGCTATTGCCGTACCAGGCGGTGATGCAGCCAGTCAGGATGCTCTCTACAGTGCTGGTGTAGAACCGTGTGAGGATGTGTTGGTTCATTCCAAACTTCCTCAGCCATCTCAGGAAGAAGTGGCGTTGGTGAGCCTTCTTCACAACGGCCTCAGTGTGGACGGACCATGTGAGTTCCTCAGTAATGTGGACACCGAGGAACTTGAAGCTGCTGACTCTCTCCACCGGTGCTCCATTAATGGTGATGGGGCTGTGTTCTCTGTCTTTCTTCCTGAAGTCCACCACAAGCTCCTTGGTTTTACTGACGTTGAGGGAGAGGTTGTGCTCCTGACACCAGCGTGTCAGAGTGTGCACCTCCTCTCTGTAGGCTGTTTCATCATTGTCAGTGATCAGACCTACAACCGTCGTATCGTCAGCAAACTTAATGATGGCATTGGAGCTATGTGTCCCCACACAGTCATGTGTGTAAAGGGAATACAGGAGTGGGCTGAGAACACAGCCCTGCGGGACTCCAGTGTTGAGGGTCAGTGATGAGATGTTGCTGCCCATTCTAACCACCTGACGTCTGCCTGACAGGAAATCCAGGGTCCAGCTGCACAGCGAGCTGTTTAAGCCCAGAGCCCGGAGTTTCACATCAAGCTTGGAGGGCACTATGGTGTTAAATGCTGAGCTGTAGTCTACAAACAGCATTCTCACATACGTGTTCCTTTTTTCCAGGTGGGATAGAGCAGTGTGTATTGTAGATGCAATAGCATCATCAGTGGAGCGGTTGTTGCGGTAGGCAAACTGCAATGGGTCCAAAGAGGTGGGCAGAACAGAGCAGATGTGATCTCTGATCAACCTCTCAAAGCATTTGCTGATGATGGGGGTGAGGGCAACAGGACGCCAGTCATTTAAGCAAGTGATTTTGGCTTGCTTCGGTACAGGCACAATGGTTGATGTTTTGAAGCATGTGGGGACTACAGCCAGGGAGAGGGACAGGTTGAAAATGTCCGTAAAACACCAGCCAGTTGGTTCGCGCATGCTCTGATGACGCGGCCTGGAATGCCGTCTGGACCCGCGGCTTTGTGAATGTTCACCCGTCGAAAGGATCGGGTTACATCCGCAACAGAGACTGAGAGTGAACCATCATCTGTAGTATCGGCCGCGAGTGCTCTCTCCGCGAGGGCGGTGTTGTTGTTATCCTCGAAACGAGCATAAAAAGTATTAAGCTCGTCCGGGAGAGAGGCAACGGTGTTCATGGCGGAGTTTTTATTCTGTTTATAGTCTGCGATGGTGTTAATTCCCTGCCACATACTTCTGGAGTCAGTGGTGTTAAACTGTCCTTCAATTTTGTGCCTGTACTGGCGTTTGGCTGCACTGATGGGGTTACGGAGGGCATAACTGGCTTGTTTACGCTCCTCCGCGTTCCCGGAATTAAAAGCGGTGGTCCGCGCAGTAAGTGCCGCGCGAACATCGCCGTTAACCCATGGTTTCTGGTTGGGGTCGGGGGAGGGATTTGTAGCCATCCCGGAATGGAGAATAGCAATGATCCAAAACCCGGTCCCCTCGTGTGTTAAAGCTGATGTGTTGATGATATTTTGGTGCTATTGTTTTGAAGTTGGCTTTGTTGAAGTCCCCGGCAACAATGAACGCAGCCTCAGGGTGCGCGGTTTCCTGCTGACTTATACTGCCATACAGTTCCCTAAGTGCCCGGTCTGTGTCGGCTTGTGGGGGGATGTACACAGCTGTGATAATGACCGCTGGGAATTCCCTCGGTAGCCAGAATGGTCGACACAGAAGCATGAGATATTCCAAATCAGGAGAGCAGAAAGACCTGATAAAATGTACATTCCTCTGATCACACCATGATTTGTTGATCATAAAACATACACCTCCACCTCTGCTTTTACCTGAGAGGTCTTTCGCTCTGTCCGCTCGGTGCACGGAGAAACTCGTGGGTTCGATGGCCGAGTCTGGAATCTCCGCGGACATCCAGGTTTCCGTAAGACAGATAACACAGCATTCTCTCGTCTCTCGTTGGAAAGAGATCCGCGCTCTCAGCTCGCAGAGCTTGTTGTCCAGAGACTGAACATTTGCCAGTAGTATACTGGGTAGCGGGGGGCGATTTGCGCGACGTCTTAATCTGATGAGAACGCCGGCTCTTTTTCCTCGTTTCCTTCTGCGTTTCCGCGGCCGGGCAGCCCAAACAAAGGGATCCGCTGGCGTGTTTGTAAACCGCGGGTCGGCATTGAGGAATGTGAAGTCCGGTTTTCAGTGTGTGATTGCCGAACCAATGTCCAAAAGCGTTTGTCTGTCGTACACAATAAGGCAGACAACATCCAAGACAAAAAAACACAGAACTGTAAACAAAACAAACAATAAACTGCAATGTTTTGACGGAGCTCACGACGCAGCAGCCATACTCGGCGCCATCTTGAGTATCAGACATACTTGACATACAGTGGATATGGATAAATGGATTTCAGGCCAGCACCAACAATAATTACAATATATACAATATATACATTGAGTCCGGTATGTGTGTGGGTTTCTGTCCAATGTGTGTGTGTGTGTGTGTGTGTGTGTGTGTGTGTGTGTGAGTAGAATCGGCCTCACCGGTAAGCCGACCAAAGTCCGTGCACGGGTAGAGGAACAGCGCTGTCCTGTGTAGCGATCCCCCAAGGTGAAATAATCCAATTGAATAAACCTATTTCCACGCGGAGTTCTTCCTACTCAGTCTCTGACAAGCCCCTTCAGCAGTGCGATCGATCGCTAGTTCCACGAGCCAATTTTGTTCCTCCCGCTCGCTCTCCTCTCTCCCCTTTAACCTCGATTACCGGCCCCAATAAACGGAACCCGCCGTCCTTCCTTCCGCTGATTAGCCTGACGTCACTGGGGAATTCCCTGGAGCCTCGCGAGCTCTCGCAATAGTAAAACCAAAACACTATAACACAAAGACTTGCGGGCAACAAAACCCGGTAAAAATAATTATATACTTAATTACAGCTGTCTTACAAAGTATAACATTTATACTAAACAGCCATACAATTATTAAACCCTATGTGGCCAGGCTACAAACGGATTAATCCTTGTCTCCTGAAGATATATGATTGGGTTTGGGTGAAAACAGACCACAATATAACTCCTTTTTCACTATAATTCTTGGCATCTGCAGTCTCCTTGGTGTGTTTATGAGAGAAGCTCAATTTACAGCACTATGCACATGTGTCAGTCACAAGGAAGCGTAATAAGTAGACAACAAAAATTGATACGACTATATTCAATGATATTGAAATAAACAATACAGTGAATTATTAAAGTCACTTGTCTATTCATGCATTTAAATATGATATAAATTGAAATTTTATTGGATTAATTAATCCGCATATCATGTAATTAATTCAACTGAAATGGCCGAAACGACAGCCCTATAGTAAACTGCAAATGTGTCTATCGAAGAGACTCGCTTTTGTTCTTTAATTATTTAAATATATTAAATGGAAGGATTGGTACTTGACATACAGTGGATATGGATAAATGGATTTCAGGCCAGCAATCTCTGTAATATGATTAAATAAAGTGCATTAGCCTATAATAATAAATAACTGATTGGTCCTGTCTGACCAGCAATATTGAGACCACAGCACTGTCATTAAAGAGCCACTGGTTGAGATCCAGAGCTCTTAAGTTAAAGAGATGCTACTAAAATCATGCACCGGCTATTTTTAGTTTATGATTTGGTTGCAATAAGAATCACACAATAAAATATTTAGTGAATTCAGAAAGTGTTCAGAGAGACTTTTTTTTTTTTTTTTTTTTTTTACATTTTATGTTGCAGACATTTGCTAAAATGCTTTAAATGTAAAAAAGACAGAGTATTTTATATATATATATATATATACACTACCGTTCAAAAGTTTGGGGTCACTTACTCATTCTTTATTTATTTATTTATTTCACATTTTAGAATAATAGTAGTCAGCAAAACTATGGAATAACAGAAATGGAAATATGGGAATTATTTTGTGACCAAAAAATCCAAAATAAATCCAAAACTATGTAATATTTTAGCATCTTCAAAGTAGTCACCCTTTGCCTAGATTTTGCAGACATGTACTCGTGACATTTTCTCAACCAACTTCTTGAGGAATCACCCCGGGATGCTTTTTAAACAGTATTGAAGGAGTTCCCATCTATGTTGGGCACTTATTGGCTTCTTTTCTTCATATTTTGATCCAAGTCATCCATTTCAAAAACTTTTTTTTTTTTTTAGGAAATTTTAGATTTGTAATTAAATAAATGTATATGTTTTGGCAGAATAATATTTTGTCTACAAAGTTAATTTCAAACTTTTAAGCATACACCTTCAGATCAAAAGATTTTTAAGATCATGAGAAACATTTCAGACAAGTGACCCCAAACTTTTGAACGGTAGTGTGTATATATGTATATATATATATATATATATATATATATATATATATAAAAAATACTCTATCACACAGATCAGGTGTTGCAATCTGCCCCAGTCTAGGGTTGAGAAGTTAAAAAAAAGGGGTTGGGTTTTCCCCTTCTCCCATCCCAGAACTCAAATCATTCAACTTTAAAAAATCAAGTACTATATTTTGTGAAATAACAAATGTGGCAGTATCAAAGGCTTCAGGAGGGGGCAATGCCAAAATAGCAAACAAAATTTTAAAAACTACTAAAAGGGAAGTCACCTACTTAGTTTAAAAAAAAAAAAAGCAATCAAATCTTCCCTGGCTCCTTCACTTCACCCAAAAACAGGAGAGAAAAAAATAAAACAAAAATGGCACCCATCTTCTGTATATGAATTAAAAGAAGAAGAAAAAAAATATAACAATACTAAAGGCTGGAATAAATGTCAGTCCAATACTTGCAACAGTTACCAACTACAACCAACAGTTACCAACTACAACAACTAGTGCCATTCACTGTCACTGAAAAAGGGAAAGAGCCATTGCAGAGTGGGTCTGCTGGGATTTTATCCTGAAGCTCCTCTCCACACCAACCAATCCCAACAGAGGACTGATTAGCAGTCATAACTGCAGACACCTGATGTTGATCAGTCTAGAGAGAGAGAGAGAGCGCGAACGAACGAAACAGGAACAAAAATACAAAGCCAAAAAAATCTCCAGTGTCAATAGGAATTCATACATACATCCATAGATGTAATTAAACAAGTAAAATAAATAACACATAAGATATGTCCAGGGGCATAACACAGGACTCTGCTGGCCGCCCAGCAAAACTGAGCAATTGGGGGAGAAGGGGCTTGGTAAGAGAGGTGACCAAGAACCCGATGGTCACTCTGGTTGAGCTCTAGAGCAGTGGTTCCCAACCCTGTTCCTGAAGGCCACCCAACATTACACATTTTGGATATCTCCCTAATCAAACACACCTGATTCAATAATATTATACTAATTGTATAATGGATATACTAAATGTGCAGTGTCAGGAACAGGGTTGGGAACCACTGCTCAAGAGATCATTTGTGGAGATGGGAGTAACTTGCAGGAGGACAACCAACACTGCAAAACTGCCCCAATCTGGGCCAGATGGAAGTCTCTCCTTAGTGCAAGACATGTAAAACAGCACCCAAAGGACTCTCAGACTGTGAGAAACAAGATTCCCTGGTCTGCCATAAATCCAAGCGTCATGTCTGGAGAAAACCAGACACCACTCATCACCTGCGCAATACCATCCCATTGGTGATGCATGGTGGTGGTAGCATCATGCTCTGGGGTGTTTTTCAGCAGCAGGGACTAGGGACTGGTCAGTGTTGAAGAAAAGCTGAACACAGCTAAATACAGAGATATCCTTAATGAAAACCTGGTCCAGAGCACACAGGACATCAGACTGGGTCAAAGGGTCACCTTCAAACAGGACAATGACCTTAAGAACACAGCCAAGACAATGCAAGAGTGGCTAAGGGACAACTCTTTGAATGTCCTTGAGTGGCCCGGCCAGAGACTTGAACCAAATTCGAACATCTCTGGAGAGACCTGAAAATGGCTGTCCACCGATGGTCCCCATCCAAGCTGACAGAGCTTGAGAGGTTATGCAGAGAAGAATGGCAGAAAATCCCCAAATTTAGGAGTGTAAAGCTTGTTGCATCATACCCAAAAAGACTTGAGGCTGTAATCACTGCCAAAGGTGTGTAGGAAATTAGCGACCTTGTGGCAGGGTATATTTACAACTGCCAGCTTTCATCACCAATAGTTGTAAGAATTGTATAATGGAACGCTAAATGTAATGGGCAAATTTAAACATGCCTGCATTTATCCACCAATAATATATCAGAATTTTGAGTAATCTAAATGTACGCATTGTGGATTGAGCTGCCCATGTATCTTTACCAGTAATATGTAGGATTTTTTTATGCAATTAATTAGTTTAGCAATCTTGGCAGCATTCAACCACCATTATATGAAAGATAAATTACAAATGATCAGATTAGAAATCTGAATAAAATTCTCCATCATTAAATATGTAATACAACAGGCTCGTTGTATCTGCTTACAATTTATATGTAAGGAATTTAGCTCAAGAAGGGAATTATGATTAATTCAGGGACTATTGAAAGAATTGTGATGTATGTCTGATCACTTGGCCATGCTGAATTGATATGACACATCTATTAACTCTTTAGAGTAATACTATTCTCATGGCCATTTAAAATAATCAATTTACAAGATTATTTAATCAAAATATACCACAGTCAAATCCTCTTTGAATACAAACAAGACTTTATTGCTAATCTACAACATCAAATTAACAAACACACATAGACAAACATAAAAGCAGGTTGTTGAGTGAGCTGTAACAGAAGGTGAGTGGAAATTATCTGTAACAGAGAAAATTTAAGTATATAGACAATGCCTTGATTTGCAATTGGGTTACCCAAATTATTTAAATTAAACACCAGCACTTTCTAGCAAAAGTACGGAGGTGTACTTGCGTTCTGTTGTGTTTTGTTGCTTCATGTTGCTTTTGGTTCTTTGGCTGGGTCTGCAGACAATTCAGTTTGTTCTCTGTCAATGTTTTGAACCTCTGTTTAAGATTGTGGTTGCCGGAATGATCAGGCGGGTCTTTGAAGAGAGGCCTCCTGCAAGGGAGGCTCGCGGCTCCCCTTCAAGTTTGCAAGTAGTAGAGCAGAGAAGAGAGAAGAGCCAAAGTGTTGCTGCGTTCTGATCCTTTTAACCCTTTCGGTTTGTTCACAACCTGAAGAGGCTCTAGGCCAATCAGAGGCAGCATTTCAGATACCATGTGATCATCTCTCTGTCCCTCCTTCATGTATGCACAATGTCAGAATAATGCATTTTATGATTCTAACCACAGTTGGGCATTGTGTGACACATGTTATCATATTAAACAAGGTTTTGTGCATTGTGAAGTGTAGAATGATGACACAGTTCAGTCTTTTGATAGTTTTATAATTCATAATATATATATATGCATTGTAAAACACAAGAAAAGTTAGTTTTGTGCCCTTGGAAAACACTAGTTTTGGTCCGGCTAAAGAGTTCCCAAAGTTCAGATCCCGTGACAGTCTGTTCAATATCTCTGTCTTGGATGAGTTTTAGCATGTGATGTTCATGCTTCCACAGAAAATGTCAGGATTCTAGCTCATTTACGCCCAGATTTGGTAGACTTTTGGGAGTCAGCGGCTGACTCTAAGATCTAAAAAACTCAGTGGCAAAGCCATCTGGCCCCGGAGACTTGCCTGTAGGCAAGGCCTTAATTACCTCACCATGCCATTAATAACCTCCTCCAAGGTTATCTCAGAATCAAGAGAATTTTTTTTGCTCAGCCATCAGTTAGAAAGTTCCAATGGTTCCACAGAGTTTCTAATATCCTCATGGAACTATAGAGATCAAGAATTCTTTTAAAGCATTATTAATGTCAATGGCCGAGGCAAATATTTCACCACCAGCAGATTTCAATTAGGGAATGGTAGAAAAAGACTCTCTCTGCTTTATATATCTAGCCAGACGTTTTCCTGCCTTGTCCCCCGACTCAAAGTATGACTGTCTTGCCCTGAATAGCCAAAACTCCACCTGCGACAAAAAAATGTATATCTGTATTTCAATTGGGTCAATTCTCTGACGCCATCAGACGACATTTGGCGCTTCAGCTCTGCCTTGGCACTTTTAATATTTCTTCCAACTCCATGAGTTCTTGTGCTTTGGATTTTTTGGTGAATGAGGCATCTTGTATGATCTGGCCCCTAAGAACTGCTTTAAGTGCTTCCCAAGCCACAGAGGATACTAAGGATCAGTAGGTCTCCATATAAACATTGATTTCAGCCTTTAATATTTGTTGGAATTCAGGATTTTGCAAAAGGGATACATTAAAGAACCAACTATATGATTTCCTTTTCTCCATTTGTGGCAGCTCCTCTAAACTCACCAGGGCATGATCTGAGACTACAATGTTTCCAATTGAGCAATCAATAACGGATGAAATGGACTTAGATATAAAAAATTTAAGCTTTTCTAGAATAAATCCTATGGACTGAAAAAAATGTATTGTCCCTACCAGATGGCTTCAAAAGTCTCAAAATATCTGTAAGACTTTTCTGACTTTTTACACATCCTGCTAAGCACAATTTCACACTTTTGCTTCACTATGATCAAGGACTGAGTCGATCAAAAGATTAAAGTTTTCTCCCAATATTATATCAGGAGTGCCAGCAGCATGCAACATCCCTTCAAGATTTATAAAAAAGCCCTGATCATCAATGTTAGGTGTGTAAATATTAGCCAAAATAAGGCTTTGCCCCTGAATTTCTGCTAAAACAATAATGACTCTTCCTAATTTATTTTTAATCTGTTTGAGACTTTTGAATAGTAGACGCTTACTTGTCAGTGTAATGACACCCCTGCTCTTACTTGAGCCAGCACTGAAGAAAACATGCCTGCCCAATATCTTCCCAAAATTTTCAGCTTCCTGTGGGGAAGTTTCCTGTAGAAATGTTATATCATATTTCTTACATTTAAGAAGAGAAATAACCTTCTTTCTTTTTATGGGGTGCCCCAAACCATTCACATTCCACGTGGAGAGAAACAATCCACTCATTTTGGCATTTTGACATATGAGAAAAAATAGATTGTGTGTCAAAAACAAAATTATAAAGACCACATTCCAACATTAGTGCAACAATCAAACCCCCAGGAAAAAGAAAAATGTGTGCATTAACCCCGCACACAACAGCGCCAACTGGCATCCATCCCTCTAAACTCAAACAGTCCATACATGCCTACGAGAGCCCCTGCAATAACTTTGCCTTCGGATTGCTCAAGTCCGGTGTTTCTATACAAATTTTGTTAGACAGAGTTTCACAACAAAGATAATCTATAAAACAAACTCCAGTCAATAGATGGAATATACAAAATGAACATGTAGATTCATCCACATAACTGTCCCAAAGGTGTGTTACTCCACAAAACAAACTCCAGCCACCAGGTGGAACCAACACAAAAAGAAACAAAAACGGTGCTCAGTTCCTTGAACAGTCAAGTGAATGTTCAGTGAGTCAGTCCATTCGCCTACAATGCGAGTACCACAAAATAACTTACTCACTCTTTTGACTTTATTAAGGACATCATTTGCTGTGGGCATGTAAATGTTCCACAGCCATCCTTAGCATCTATTCTCAATTTTGTCGGGATCATCAGTGCAAAAGCATTCTTCCGATGATGTAAGAGTATCTTGCATTCCTTGAATCGATCACGCTTCCCTCCTGTCGAATTCGCAAAGTCTGGGAACAAGAAAATGCTGTGGTTCTTCCAAAAAAGCCTTCCTTTACTTCTCTTCTCGTGCAACACAAGCTCTTTACCGGATGATCTCAGAAATTTGGATCGAATTGATCGGGGCCTGTCTCCCTCAGGGGATCGCTGAGCCAGGACTCTGTGAGCTCATTCGATATCCAGTTTATGGTCTGTTATGTCAAGCAGATTCGGAAAAAGCCCATCCAGGAATTTTACCATATCCTGATCCTCTTCGGCTTCAGGAATTCTGACGATTCGGACATTATTCCGCCGGTTACGGTTCTCCGTGTCCTCCAATTTCTCCTAGACGCGCTCCAAATCCACCTAGCGGATTAGCAGCTAGTTCCCTTTCCGATGACTCCAAATAATCGATCCATTCTCGACATCCCCCAGTCCTGTGACCACCTCAGTGAATTTCGTCTCCAAAGCAGTGAATGATCAACGTATTACTGCAAGATCTTCCAAGTCAGCAAAGACCTTCGGCAGCATGTTCAACATTTCTCACCAAATCTCCTGCACTTCCCCGACCAAATCGAGTCTTGGGATTGTGGCCTTCTCAGGGGTATCAGCTTGAGCACATAAGTGTCTGGCTGGAGTCACTCAGAACGCCCTGGATTTGAACTTGTGACTCCAGGTGTTGTAGTCACCAAAGCCTGAGGATTTTGAGATCTTTGACATATTGTCCTCCTAGAACAGTTATCGAACAGTGTATATCGAACCTCACCAGTCTATATCATTATAAGTGTTTAAACTAGCAATGTGCGTAGAGCTTGCCATTCATACGTCCGAACCTTGCATGATGTCACGTGACCTTCAGAAAATGATTTCTTTCATGAAAGATGAAAGGAGTAAAGATGTTTTTGCGCTAGTCCAGATATCTCATTGTGAGCAGCTCTATCACAACAATTCAATTCAATGTTATTTGTACGGCACTTTTCACAATAAAAATTGTTTCAATGTAACAATATGTACTAGCATTAAACAGTATTTATGAACACAAAGTGAATTGTTTGAGACTCAGACCTTATACATTTATTATTTAGACCAATACCTTAGTACAGAATCCATTGCAAAATCCTACACACACACACACACACACACACACACACACACACACACACACACACACACACACACACACACACACACACACACACACACACTCTGGCTGTGGATATTAAATATTAAAATTCTCATTAAGCTGGTGATTAGAAGAGAGGAGATAATGGCATGAGAGAGGAAGGAAAGAAGAAAAAGTCTCAGATGAGGAAGATGAAACAGAGGAAGAAAGAAAGAGAGAACAAAACGAAGAAAGAAATTAAGGAAGAAAGAAATGATGGAAGAAAGAAAACAAAATAAAGGAAGGAAGAAAGGAATGAAGAAAAAAGAAAGAAATGGAGAAAGAAAGAAAGGAAGGAAATAACAAAAGAAAATAGAGAGAAAGAAAATAAAGTAAGAAAGGAAAGAAAGAAAGAACGAACAAAAAAGAAAGAAAAAAGGAAGAAATTATAAACAAAAAAGAAAGAAAAAATAAATGGAGAAAGAAAGGAAGACTGGTAGAAAAAAGAGAGCAATAAAGAAAGACAGAGAGAGAGTGAAAGAAAGAAAGAGGAAGGAAGGAAGAAGGAAGGAAGGAAGGAACAGAAAAACAGACCCTCAGAAACATGCAAGCACAATCTAATAAAATATGTGATAGCTCTGTAAGAGATCTGTCCATTTACTGCCTTTATTTTACATCACCCGTGGACGTTTTCATCACCCGTCGGGTCCACGGTCATTTCAAATGTTAAGAAAATAGTAATGAAAAACTAAATTATAACAAAAATAAAATCATACACATTATATAAAAAAAATAAATAAATCTGACATTCAACTTCTTTTGAAACACACTTTTTAACCCTTATTAGACCCATATTCGTGAGTATCACTATATGAGATCAGTCTACTAGCTAACTGTATGTGTGTGTGTGTGTGTGTGTGTGTGTGTGTGTGTGTAAAGGTCAGTGTTTTTACCTGCTGTGCTACAATGATGTAGGGGTCCAGTGTGAGGTTATTAGCTCTGATCTACTCTGATGGACAATAAAAGGTTCTCCTTCTCCTGGTGTCTGCACTGTAAAACACCAGTTACAGCCTGGTGGGAGATACACACATACACAAACTGACTCTGCCTTTCTCCTGTAATCAATACTATATTGATTCTACTTGAAAATATTTATCCATTTTATATTAAACACTAATGTATGGACAGACAGACAGATAGATAGATGGATGGATGGATGGATAGATAGATAGATAGATGGATGGACTTTTATGACTCTATTGGAAAGTTTTAGGTCAGGGAGGAAAGTTTAGTTGATTTTAAACCCTCATCTGTAAAAATCTCATCTGTTTGGGGGGAATTGAATTCTTTAGATTTTATTTAATATTTACCATATTTTCCGGAATGTAAGTCAAGTTTTTTTCATCATCTGAAAGGTCAGAAGTGACTTACATACGTAATTTATATGTAATTAATGTCGGTGGTTCAAACGCACGCACACTAAAACACGTATGGCTCATTCTACAGTTATAAAAGGGTACATTCAATGTCCATTGATGATAAATATATATTTTCTAACCATTTTCTTCAGAAATATCCAATTTGTTCCATTAAGGGAAAGCATGTTATAGAGTCACACAAATATTTTGTGCACCCCATGTTTAATTTTGATTGAAATTGCCTTCATGTTTAATAATCGACATTTTTTGCATTGTCCGTTTTTGAAGTGCGTGGGCTTTAAGTTCAAAATAAATGTTAGAGTCAATATTATCTATATTTGATTTATTTTTACATTGTAAACACTTCAGATATATTGTATTTTTTAGATTTAATTTGACATTTTAATAAAGAAAATATCTTATTTTACTCACGTCCATAAGTTCTGTCAACTATATTACTAAACAAACACCCCCCTGCAACTAAAAAATGGTATATCCCACAACCATGTGACCAGCATCATGTGATGTCATTTTCCTCTGTGGGAGACATTTTGAACACATAATGGTGAGTGTCCTTTCATTTTTTTAAAAATATATTTTAACTACAATAGCATATTGTCAAGGAGTATATTAATTGACCGTCAACTATGTTGGGTACATTGTTATGGTTGGCAATATTTTTATGATTTTAACTAAAAGTATATTCAAATTTGAGGTTAACCTGATCAAGAAAGTGACATGTGGTTGGCCATGCAAGGCCTACCATTGAAATGATGTGTCAAAGCGGGGGGACTTGTCAACTAAGTTCCCCTATATGGTCAACTCTTGGGTGACATATTTGATGTGACCCTACTGTGTAAAAATACGAGATGGTAGTAGTGATTTAACATTCCCACGAAATACAGGAACTGTATCACCGCAACCACCCGTTTTTGGACTTCTTGCCATTATTTCTGCTTTTCTCCACTTTGCTCTTTGAGCTCAGACTCTATTCCAAGGGTCTGTATCCGTGCAAACCAGGTAAGCATGGCATTTCTATGAAGCTGACTTGATTCATGCTCCTCCACACGTGAGCTCACATGCTTCCAACCTGAGTTAGAGAAAGAACTCGTAGTTCAATCCCCCTTCCCCACATAAAATATCTGAATAGTAGCCTATTGTTTTTACTCAAACGAACTTAATTATACACTCTCAGTATGTCTCATTTAGCTGGTAACATTTAAATTGGCCACCGTGAAATGACTCCTTGTCAAATGAACTGGAACAAACAAATGCCTAGGCCTATAACGTTGTCTCGCGTCATTTTAGGCTGCTTTTTACGCTGTTTTGCAGTGCTGAATTGTGCAGCTGCCGACTTAAAATCAAAACGTCCCAGTGTCTCTCCACAACTTGCAATGCGCATAAGCCGCGTAACCTTGTTCTCCGCAAGGCGACTTCGCTGCTTCGTCTTGATCCGATTCTGCAGCGAGAACCCCCTCTCTGCAGGAACACTCGAGACCGGGATTACACAGGCTATCTTGGCGAGCTTGGTCCACTCTGGATACATTTTAGGCTTATTCTCAAATTCAGATTGTGTTAGGGGGGCGGGATTATTAGGCAATTTTAATCGGACAATTTGACCGGAGAGATTTAATTTAGTCGGACATTTCATTTTACCGGACAACGGAAACCCTGGCCCCAACGTGCAACATCAGTGGATGAAGTATGTTATTCTGTAGTAGTTGTTGTTGTTGTTGTTGTTGGCCAGCTTCAGTTGAAGCATCGATTCAACTGTAGACGATGGGGGGCACGGAGGCCTACCTTAATTGGGTGAGGCCGAGGAAGAATCGCTGGCTCTTGAAAGCACCGCGGCTGTTGTAGATGCAGTTGGTCTGTCTGTCTGTCTGTCTGTCTGTCTGTCTGTCTGTCTATCTATCTATCTATCTATCTAGTTTCGTTGTTGTTTGTATCAGCGCTATCAACAACGTCAAACTCTTCTGAATGTTTTTTAAAGAAATTCTTGAGCTTGGGTATTTTACTGAGTTTCTTCATTTCTCGGTCTTTTCTGTTGCTGTTGTTTTCTCTTTTTTGCGCCACTGTCATATTTTCGGACATTCTCGTGTGACGTGATGCTGAGAGGACGTAACTGTTAATATTGGTTATCCCATACGTACCATCGTGACCCCGCTGTGTGACGTAGGCCTACAGATAATTACCTGGTCAGAGCCCTCTCAGTAAAATACCCAAGCTCAAGAGTTTCTTTAAAAAACATTCAGAAGAGTTTGACATTGTTGATAGCGCTGATACAAACAACAACGAAACTAGATAGATAGATTGATAGATAGACAGACAGACAGACAGACAGACAGACAGACAGATAGATAGACAGATAGATTGATGATTGACAGACAGACAGACAGACAGATAAATAGATAGATGGATGATTGACAGATAGATAGATAGATGGATGGATGATTGACAGATAGATAGATAGATGGATGGATGATTGACAGATAGATAGATAGATGGATGGATGATTGACAGATAGATAGATAGATGGATGGATGATTGACAGATAGATAGATAGATGGATGGATGATTGACAGATAGATAGATAGATGATGGATGATTGACAGATAGATAGATAGATAGATAGATAGATAGATAGATAGATAGATGGATGGATGATTGACAGATAGATGATTGACAGACAGATAGATAGATAGATAGATAGATGATTGACAGACAGATAGATAGATAGACAGATAGATAGATGATTGACAGACAGACAGATAGATAGATGGATAGATAGATGGATGATTGACAGATAGATAGATAGATAGATAGATAGATGATTGACAGACAAACAGACAGACAGACAGATAGATAGACAGATAGATAGATGATTGACAGACAGACAGATAGATAGATGATTGACAGACAGACAGATAGATAGATGATTGACAGACAGACAGACAGATAGATGATTGACAGACAGATAGATGGATGATTGACAGATAGATAGATAGATGGATGGATGATTGACAGATGGATGGATGGATGGATGATTGACAGATAGATAGATAGATGGATGGATGATTGACAGACAGACAGACAGATAGATAGACAGATAGATAGATGATTGACAGACAGACAGACAGATAGATGATTGACAGACAGATAGATGATTGACAGACAGACAGACAGATGATTGACAGACAAACAGACAGACAGACAGATAGATGATTGACAGACAGACAGATAGATAGATAGATAGATGGATGATTGACAGATAGATAGATAGATGGATGATTGATAGATAGATAGATAGATAGATAGATAGATGATTGACAGACAGATAGATGATTGACAGACAGACAGACAGACAGATGATTGACAGACAGATAGATAGATAGATAGATGATTGACAGACAGACAGACAGACAGACAGATAGATAGATAGATGATTGACAGACAGATAGATAGATGATTGACAGACAGACAGACAGACAGATGATTGACAGACAGACAGATGATTGACAGACAGACAGATAGATGACAGACAGACAGACAGACAGATAGATGATTGACAGACAGACAGACAGACAGATAGATGACAGACAGACAGACAGATAGATGACAGACAGACAGACAGACAGACAGATAGATGATTGACAGACAGACAGACAGATGATTGACAGACAGACAGACAGATAGATGATTGACAGACAAACAGACAGACAGACAGATAGATGATTGACAGACAGACAGATAGATAGATGGATGATTGACAGAGATAGATAGATAGATGGATGATTGATAGATAGATAGATAGATAGATAGATAGATAGATAGATAGATAGATAGATGATTGACAGACAGATAGATGATTGACAGACAAACAGACAGACAGACAGACAGATAGATGATTGACAGACAAACAGACAGACAGACAGATAGATGATTGACAGACAGACAGATAGATAGATAGATGGATGATTGACAGAGATAGATAGATAGATGGATGATTGATAGATAGATAGATAGATAGATAGATGATTGACAGACAGATAGATGATTGACAGACAGACAGACAGACAGATGATTGACAGACAGATAGATAGATAGATAGATGATTGACAGACAGACAGACAGATAGATAGATAGATGATTGACAGACAGATAGATAGATGATTGACAGACAGATAGATGATTGACAGACAGACAGACAGACAGATAGATAGATGACAGACAGACAGACAGATAGATAGATGACAGACAGACAGACAGATAGATGATTGACAGACAGACAGACAGATAGATGACAGACAGACAGACAGACAGATAGATGACAGACAGACAGACAGATAGATAGATGATTGACAGACAGATAGATGATAGACAGACAGACAGACAGATGATTGACAGACAGACAGACAGACAGACAGATAGATGATTGACAGACAGACAGATAGATAGATGATTGACAGACAGACAGATAGACAGACAGATAGATAGATGATTGACCTACAGATAGATAGATGATAGATAGATAGATGATTGACAGACAGATAGATAGATGATTGACAGACAGACAGATAGATAGACAGATAGATAGATGATTGACAGACAGATAGATAGATGATTGACAGACAGACAGACAGACAGATAGATGATCGACAGACAGACAGACAGACAGATAGATGATAGACAGACAGACAGATAGATGATAGACAGACAGACAGATGATTGACAGACAGACAGACAGATAGATGATTGACAGACAGATAGATAGATGATAGATAGATAGATGATAGATAGATAGATAGATGATTGACAGACAGATAGATAGATGATTGACAGACAGATAGATAGATGATTGACAGACAGATAGATAGATGATTGACAGATAGACAGACAGATAGATGATTGACAGACAGATAGATAGATGATTGACAGACAGATAGATAGATGATAGATAGATAGATGATTGACAGACAGATAGATAGATGATTGACAGACAGACAGACAGACAGATAGATGATTGACAGACAGATAGATAGATGATAGATAGATAGATAGATAGATAGATGATTGACAGACAGATAGATAGATGATTGACAGACAGACAGATAGATGATTGACAGACAGACAGACAGATAGATAGATGATTGATAGATAGATGATTGACAGACAGACAGATAGATGATTGACAGACAGACAGATAGATGATTGACAGACAGATAGATAGATAGATGATTGACAGACAGACAGACAGATAGATGATTGACAGACAGACAGACAGATAGATGATTGACAGACAGATAGACAGACAGATAGATGATTGACAGATAGACCAACTGCATCTACAACAGCCGCGGTGCTTTCAAGAGCCAGCGATCCTTCCTCGGCCTCACCCAATTAAGGTAGGCCTCCGTGCCCCCCATCGCGTACTGTTGCTGGCCAACAACAAAAACAACCGCAATACAAGAACATACTTCATCCACTGATGTTGCTTGTGGTGCTGCAGCCGATGTTGCCCATTGGGTTAGCGCTGCTCTGGCATTGTCGAGTTGATTGACAGGCGATGCCTGTATCTAAAAGATGATTGGCTCTTTTACCTGTAGGGTGGGACTTCCTTTCTACATCCGTTGACGGTAGGCTGCCGTTGGGCGTTCCAATTTCTCCCATTCATTTTAACGTAGTGGACATATCACCTCGGAAGCGCTGTTGAACATCGTTTTGCAGAAATGTCCCACAGTCTTGTAATTTTCCTGAGACCAGGTTGGCAAATATCATCATATTACTTTGCTTATTGGTGGGCTTTTTACATCTTATATTTAACAATTTTCTGAATTAGTGGATACAACAAATCAAATTTTTTCATCTTTATACTTATTGTAGGTGTATTATTTGTGAGGTTATGGGTAAATATATCAAGATCTTCCATTGTGAAGATAAATTAGACTAGTTGTGCAGTTGTGTTATATTTACAGCATATATTGTACTCTATTTATGACCCAAGGACTGAAGGTTTACTCGTGTTATTTGGCAGCTTTTCTTCATGACTTTCGAGAGTTTCAAGGATTGGACGAAATTGTTGTTTACAAAAATTTATTCATACAGATCTTACAACACTGTGTTTTTTACATTTATAATGATGACCTTGTGCGGTTCCCATGTGCTATTGTACTACTGATTCACACAAGACAGAGATTTATTCATCTTAAGATTTATCGTAACGTTTAAGTAAGGCTTTGGGCACTGTAAGTCTACACACACACACACACACACACTAAATGAATTTTAAGGGTGAGGATGTAACACACTATGTAAAGTGAAGCTAAATCAAATGACAGAACATGATGCAAGGTGTCAAATTAAAATAAGGAAGGGCCAGGTGACATTAAGCAAAGGCTGTGTGATACGAATGATCCAACGAAATAGGAGAGGTGTGAGCAGGTGACTGCAGCATTGAAGGGCCACTAACGTGCCATCTGAAATTGGTGGCCATTTTAAAGACGAAGCAAAGGCACCCAAGCCGAAAGCTGCCCTCCTGCGTCACAAAGCCTGCAGGAGAATGCAGAATTAAACACAGATTGATTTCACATGCTTTCCCTTATACACACACACACACACACACACACACACACACACACACACACACTCTAACTGACAAACAAACAAACACATGTCACTGACGAGCCAAAACACATGTACCTTTATCGAAAACGGTACCTTTGTATGTTGTGCAAGTTGGGGGCTTGTTTTCAGTAGTTTATTGGATTATTTATTTTCAAATAGATTTGTCATAAAGGGATAGTTCTATCCAGAATGAAAATTGGCATCATTTACTCACCTTCATGTTGTTCCAAACAACAGGAAGACCGATATATTGGTTTTACCAATTAATTGGTGCCGATAGTTGGTTTTTGGAACTATCGGTTAATGGCAAAAAATCAATGGCGATAAATTTATAGTCATTTTAAAATAAGTCTGTAGTTAAAATAAGTGTTTCTGGGCTTGTTTATACTTAAAAGTCCCACATTATACACTAAATCTTCCTTTTTTCTGGTTATTATTGGGATTTTATTCATTTTAGACTCTTTATGTTTGCCCACCATAGTTAAGAAAGAATAAGATTTTATTTTTACATTTTATAAATCGATCGGCCAATTAATCAGTTATTGGCTTATCCCACCATCTTATTGGTATCGGCAGGGCTGGACTGGTAATCTGGCATACTGGGCATTTTCCCGGTGTGCTGACGCAATTTTGGGCCAATCAGGGGTGGACTGGCCATCGGACGAAACGAGGGGTTCGGTGTGTTGGCCACGAAATGGCCTGAACCGGCCGCGATAAGCTAAAATGAGCCGCCACGTTATGTAGAATGGACCACAAAATGGTGCCGTGATGCAGAAAAGGACTCAACAACCTTTGGGCCAGTTGCTATGTAAAATCCCAGGCCGATTCACCTTCCCAGTCCAGCCCTGGGTCTCGGCAAAATCCACTATCAGTCGACCTCTATTCCAAACCTCTGTGACTTTTTTGTTTTCCATGGAAGAAAGGTTTGGAACAATCTGAGAGTGGATAAATACTGACCAAATTTGTATGTTTGGGTGAACTATCCCTTTAAGTCATGATATTACTTCTCAAATATCTCCCAAAATACTCCTCCCCTTCTGACCAACATTCAGCCCCTAAAAACATAAATTCCCTGGCCGAAAATGTGCCTCCCCTTAAAGAATTCCAGATTTCTTTGTCTTGCGTACTGTACATTTAAGAAGACATTTTAGCAGCAGGTCCTTATTATGGATACTAACGGATGGTTTAGTGGGAGGAACTTTAATCTATGGTCCCTATAGTGGGAGAAAAGTTGACAATTGTTTAAAGAAAACAAGAACATAGAAACAATTTAAAAAACTGATTTCAGACCAAATGGAATCTTCGATTCTTTTTTGGAATTCTCAAAAGGGAAAAGTTGCACGCTCAGTCAAAAGAAGGTGCAGAAGGTTCTTCACAGAATTTGAGGATGTAGATCTTATGCAAGTTTAAAGTGAAAGGTTTGAGGTTTTCAGAGGTTTGGGAAAGACAGGAAAAAGGATGGAACGGCTTGTGAGATTTCAGCCATTGATAACAGTGAGAAAAACTTCACGGGTGTAAAGAGAGCCCGGAAGCGCAAGAGACGCTCCACGGAATAGGACTACAGTACCGAACCTTGGAAACTCACCGGGAATTCAGGAGGGAACTGTCTCAGCCAGTCCAACAAAAATGCCTCAATCTCATCCCCATCCGGGAGCACACCAAAGTCTATGTCTTGTAGAAATTGGTGCAAATCTAAGTCTTCAGGGCTGTTGTAAATAAAAACACTACACTCTTAATTTCCTGTGCGACAGAATGAAGGTAACATTCAATGCAGTGATTGTCTTTGAGACCATTTATTTACTCATATTCAGGCTGATGCATTTAAAGACAAGGTAATGAAGCATACGCTACCGGGTGCAATCACTTTCTTTATTTAAATAAATAAACAAACAAACAAATAAATAAATACTATATTCTGGTCAAACTAAACGGTTGGTCCACAAGGCAGAATGTTGCTCAGGTGCTTCAGTACAAAAGAAAAACAATATTATTATCAAAATATTACTTTAATGTCTTCATACATAAATACATGTTTAAAGGACACAGGCGCGATCAGCTCGTCATCTTGGTCTGGCTTACTGTTGTTGCAAGAGCTGTACATACAAGGTAGTTTGAGGGACATGTATTTGAAAAGCGCTACAAATAGGCGAGCCGCCGTCCTTTGCTTCTATATCTCTGTCTATACCTTTTGCCAAGGACCGCGGCCAGGTACTTCTTTACAGCCATTTGCTTCCGGTAGCGACTGTAGCTGTCCGTGAAAACTCCATCTGAGTGACGCTTTGAAAGCGGCTCGTTGTCGTCCTCTATTGTGTTCCCTCCTCTGTGCGAGAGAAAAAAAACGACAAAGCGTCCGTTATTAGAAGTTAGCATCACTAAACACCAAAAACAACAACAACAACAACTATGTGTGCAAATATTATTCTTTTATTAATTGCACCAGATAGTATATAAAGTATTTGTATTGGAAGTGCGAATTAGTGGCCGTTCACATCGGACGCATTTTTGCGCCCATTTGCGCTATTTTAAATTGTTAGACCTGACCAGGGCTGGACTGTTAATCTGACATACCGTGCATTTTCTCGGTGGGCCGACGCACTTTGGGGCCAATTAGGGGTGGACAGGCCATCGGGAGAATCGAGCGGGCCGGTGGGTCGGCCGCGAAACGTGCCGAATGGGCCGCGATAAGCTCAAATGAGCCACCGCGTTATGCAGAACGGATCATCCATCCCACCCGCTCAACAACATTCGGACAAATTTTGTCCCAGTTGCAATGTAAAAAGCCCTGGTCTAGACCTTATGCGCAGTAGCACCATATTCATTTTTGACGGGAATAAAAACTATTCTGTGAGGGATAGATAGACTTGCCAATGAAATGCACTGTATGAACAAAACAACTCTCGCAGTGAAATCGTGAGGATTCGTACGACTTTTCTAAATGTGGCTAATGCGTATGATATCGTACGACTGCAATCAACTTTCTCTACAGCCAATGACGTTGTTGGACATCGTTTACATCTCATATGGGACAATTATTTGCTAAAGCATGTCCTTAACACATCCCACGCGGACTTCCACATTACTCATCCGCACATTTGCACGTCATGAAATTGTACGAATTCATATGAACGAAATTGTACGAATTGGCCAACTCGTAAACTATGCACAAATTGCCATGAGATCGGGTTGGTATAAAGCTATCGACAAGCCCCTACTTCACACCTAATTTTCCACAACTCATGTTTTCTGGAGTTTTTTGTCTACTGACATTTCTTGGAAATTCATCAGCGGACTGTCCAAAAACAGTTTAAACGATTGTACAACCCATTGAAGACACTGTACGTCTATCCCTCACAACCTCGTCGTCATTCGTGGCAAAAATCAAAGATGCCGCTAATTTTCATCATGCGAAGTGTGTCAAGTTAAAAACAGTTTAACTAAAAAAAAAAAATGGTCACCATTGCTTTTGCATTCTGTTTAATTCAACTGCGCTTTGTTCAGCTGTTTCTGAATTACATAACATTTCCTGTGTGGGCTCACTCATTCTCGCCCACATCTTTTTAAAGCGAGGTTAACCCTTTACATTTACATGTAAGTGTGACTTACAGTGCCCTTATTATAGGGACAATCCCCCCCCCGGAGCAACCTGGAGTTAAGTGCCTTACTCAAGGACACAGTGGTGGTGTCTGTGGGGTCCAAACCAGCAACCTTCTGCTTACCAGTTATGTGCTTTAGCCCACTACGCCACCACCACTCCAACTAACCAAACAACATTATCTAAGAAGACTTTTTAAAGAAAACGGCTTTAAGTTTGTAATATATTTGTGAGACGGAAATCTAGTAAATAAATAATAAAGATCTCTTTCTTGACGTACACATTTAAGCGAGCCAAAGAATTTTGAGAGGTTTCTAGAGCAAGCCAAACTGACATTTGCCATTACGGCCGTTTTCCCAAACGGTATTTGTGCACGCTCGTGAAGGGGATGCCACTCTAGGGGTCGTTCCAAACGAACAAACTGACTAATTTTTACCACCCCCCCACCCCACCCCCAGAAGGTGCTATTGATAAAAGGCAGTTCTGTTGTAGAACAGTCTGGTTGCTGAGAAAAGTTGAGAGAGAATACAGAATAAAATGGCATTACCCCACACGTTTTGCCATCAGTGCATGCAGGTATTTCCGTGCTGATAACTGCCCGAGCGCTTTCCTGTAGGCTTTATTAAACATCCCATCAGCGTGCCTTTCCATTCTGGGGTGACAAAATGCCAAACAGATTCAACAACAACATATCAATCGTGGTCCAAAACTGAGGTCAACATCAGCAAATAAACCCCAACCAGTCACAATCACACCAGTGAATAAGGTCCCATTTTGGGAATGACTGGGGAAAGAATGAGAGAAAATGAGAATGAATCACCTTTTCGATGGAGGATAAAACAACGTGTATTCATCATCAGTAACAGAAGGAGAGCTTCGAATTGTGATCTGGTCACTGTTAAAGGTTAGATCCGTTAATGAGTTGCCCTCCTCGTCGATTCCCACTGTCTCCATTCTGTAACAAGACATGAAGTCTTAATTAACTGTTGACTTTACAAAGCAAATCATGCAGTGAAATGCAAAATAATCTTGAAAGTGCAATTCCAAACATATGTGGAATATTTATGTTCAGATGTGTTCAAAAAGACAAAAGTTACATCCTTAAAAAACACTTAACGTGTAGTATCGTGACTCGCCAACTTTATTTGTTATAATCGTTGATATTATTATATGTAGAGTGCTAACTTGATATCATCCATGACATGTGACAAAATGTTCTACAGTTCTTTCAAACTCAAAAGAAGAAGAACGTTCTTTCGGATTAAACAAATAAAGCGCGCGAATACACGTTTATATTTGAATTCGTACGATATCGTTCGAATCGACGCGCGAAAAGAACGTCCCGTAAATACAAAACGAAAAAAGGAAATCTTGCGTAAATTTGTTGGGAATAATTGCTCTTGATTTATTTTGCTGTGCCTCTATCAGCCAAAATCCACTTTTACCGACCATCCACACTAATGTACACAACGGTATGCGCGGACGTCCCGGTTCCGTACCTGAGAGGCGAACATACGCTGCAGTGTACGAGGAGCCCGTAGATGAAGAAAGCAAGCGTCGTTTTGCTGCTGGTCATCATTCTGTAAGAGAAAGATATAAGTTAGTCGGCGTCGTTATGTCTGACAGCACAAAGAGAGCTCTTAATAACTTTGATCCTCGCTTTATTTATGAAAATTAAAGAAATATTCCAACCCCGACAATTGAATTGTCCTATCATACTCATTTAAAAGCAGCAGCAGGTGTCTCTGTGACAATCAATTCTGGCGTACCGGAATGAATAACTACTCCTAGAATAATTTTGAATGTCTAAAAAGTCTAAAAAATAGTTTCTTCTGAGAGTTCAGAGAGCATCACATACCTCCGGCGGCGCACGAATGCTGTCCGGTGGAGATGCGACCACAAGAACGAGGTTCAGTTCTAATCTCTCTCTCTCTCTCTCTCTCTCTCTCTCTCTCTCTCTCTCTCTCTCTCTCTCCCACTCACTCACTCACTCACTCACTCACTCACACTCTCTCTCTGTTTTTAAACTTCAACGCGTCGTTTTGTTTTGTCTCAGATGCCCTTAATGAGGATAGAAAACGTGTGATCATTTGTCTCCATCTCTCAGTAGCTCGAGTTTTAATCTTCCAGCCTTTTTGTTTTTTCCTCCCCTCGTTAGGGGTCATGCCGACGTCATCGGCCCTCACTATGGAGAGATCGCTGTACTTTTTCCTCCCTCAAGTCAATAAAGTTAATTTTAGGGTCTAAAAATACAATAAAACTATAAATCTCAAGGTGAATACAAATATTTGTTATTTAAGTGCTTAATTGTTCTCACTTGCACACTGTGAACTC